>ML241651.1:4045-68028 GCA_005239495.1 Nicotiana undulata | reverse complement strand
GCTAGCCTAATTCCACGATAGGCGCCATCACGACCTGTTAGGATTTGGGGTCGTGACAGGTTCGGAGTGATCTCGAAGGGAGATATCTGGACCTGGAGCAACTCGTCTTGATCTTTATTATATTAGGATGCGAGGAAAGGGAAAGAAGGTGATAAGCAAGAAGAGGAAAGAAGAATGTTAAAGAAGTCCCTATAAGTACTTCACTTAGCCTTTCTATAGTCTTTCTTCCCCTATTCCCTCAAAGCGCGCTCTTTCATCCATGCACATGGTTCTTACTTTCATTTCCCCCTCCTCACGTAGGAGCGCATCTTGTTTTCAAAGATGAGTTGTAGATGAGTCGGTTCGATCACCCCACATATCGACGGTTTTTTAATGCCTTATCCTAGGCCCATCTAGTTGATCGAGGGATAGACGAGTATAAAGAAGGGATGGAGAATCTTTTATTTGATCTTGATTTGATGTATATGTTACGATGCCTTCGTACGAAGGAGGATTTGGGGTACGGCAGATAAGAAGAGCGACCCAAAGATGGAAAGAAGAGTATGAGGGGCAGCAACTCACCGATAATAAGAAGAACTCACATTCTCGTCCTGACAGATGACCAACCTGTTAAGGCATCTTTCTCAATGACCATCCTCTCCCATTCCAGCTCTTTTCTCTTTCTTTAGGGACAAGTTCATTTTCATTTCCTCGATATGGCCAGGTGTGAAGAAACTTCACGATTTGAGTGGAATGAGACACTTGGTCTCTTTATTTGGAATTAAAGCTTGAAAAGTTTACCGGAATTTGACTTATGAGTAAACAATCTCGGATTAGGGTTTTGATATCTCAGATAGCTCCGTTAGGTGATTTCGAAGTTAGGAGTGTGTTCGGAATTTAAATTTGAGGTATGTGGTAGAATTAGGCTTGAATTGGCAGAATTTGAAACTTGGCAATTTTCGGTCGGCAGTGAAAAATTAGATATCGGTGTCGGAATGGAATTCCAAAAGTTGGAGCAGGTTCGTAGTATCGTTTGTGATGTGTGTTCAAAATTTCAGGTCATTCGGGCATGGTTTGGTAGGTTTCGGGATCGTTGACGAATTTTTGAAGTTTAGAAATCCTTAGGCTTGAATTCGGGGTTGATTCGGTGTTTTGATGTTGTTTTGGGTGTTCCGAAGGTTCAACTATGTTAGTAAATTGTTGTGTGACCTATTGGTGTTATTGGTTGAGTATGGCCTCACGACGATTCCTGATGGCTAACGGGGATTTTGGAAATTTTAGTGAGTAGCTGAAGTTACTGTTTCTGATGTTGCCGCACGTGCGGAGTGGGGACCGCATGTGCGATGATCGCAGACGTGGGAAGCAACTGCAGATGCGGAAGGGGTCGCAGGAGCGGAAGATTGGACAGCATCTGCGGGATCGCATGTGAAAGGATGCGGTCACAAATGCGGGGTCTCGAGGCATAAGTGAAATCCGCACCTGCGATGGGATTTCCGCAGGTGCGGCGTCACAGATGCAACTGAAGGACCGCAGGTGCGGAAATGTTGGGCAGAAAGTATAATTTGTGGACTTCGCGAATTTTGGGCATTTCATCACAATTCTCATTCGGTTTTTGGAGCTTTTGGAGGGTTTTTAAGGGGGAATTAAGGGGGGTTTTGTTGAGGTAAGATATTGAAGTTAACACTCGTAATTATGATGATTTTAAGTTGTTCAAACAAAATAATTGTAGAAATTAGGGATGAAATTGGGGACATTAGGGCTTGGAATTGCAGAGTTTAATTTGGGGAACTGCGGGGTCAAACGAGGTCGGATTTTGGTAAATTCGGTATGGTTGGACTCGTTAGTGAAAAAGGTTTCTAGTTTAGTGATTTTTTGTCGAATTCCTAGACGTGGGCCCAGGGGTCGGGTTTGACCAATTTCGGAATTTGTGGTTTAATTTTATAATTTTCATGTGGGCTTCATTCCTTTAGCGTATATTAATGATAATATACTTATTTTTGTTAGATTCGGGACATTTGGAGGCTAAGTTGAGGGCAAGGTCGTCACGGTGTAGGATTTTGGCTTAATTGAAGCAAGTAACGCTTCAAAACTTGGTTCTGAGGGTTCGAAACCCAGAACTATGTGTTGTGTGATTAGAATTGAGGTGACGCATATGCCAAGTGGCGGGCATGCGGGCTTGCACCGTGAGAATATTGACCTTGTTCATTCCATGGCATCGTTTAGTGACTCTTTCTTGTTGATATTCGTGCTTCTATCAATGTGATTAATGTAAACATTCTAGAAATCATGCTAGATATTATATTAAGGCTTCACGCCGATATGGTAGAGACCGGAGTGATCGTTTCTAGAAGTAATCTCATTTGTTTCATTGATATTTGGTACGCAGTCCTAATTATGCATATCATATCATGCCTCAGTCTCGGTTATTGTTGTTTTGCACATTATATCATTGATTCGGGCTAGTTCATGCATTGTGAGCCCGTTTGAGTGTGACTGGAGAGTGATGACTGAGTGAGGCCGAGAGCCTTATGATGAGTGACAGTTATGAGATCGGGTTGCACGCCGCAGCGGTTATGTTGATTATTATTGTCACGACGCAAACTACCTAGTCATGATGGCGCCTATTGCAGTACTAGGCTAGCCGAATCATACACAAACTAAAAAATGTTCCATTTCAAAATTTTATCTTTCAAACCAATTTAGTCGTAATTCTTTTAGAAGAAAACCGAAAACAAGGAAAAATATGAAGAAAATATGGCCCGACATCAGGTGTTACTAGTCATGAGCATCTACGATACAAGTGTGAAAGTACTAAGTCCAATACAGTCTAAAAAGACAACATGAGAAGTCCAATGGAAATAACAATGGAAGATAGGAGGGAGAAAACAAGGCTGCAGTCGCCATGCAGCTACCTTGATGAACTCCAAAGTCGATAGAGGAAGGATCAACACTCACTCGGATGTCCCGTGGCACCTGGATCTGCACACAAGATGTAGGGAGTAACGTGAGTATGCTAACTCAGTAAGTAACCACCATAAATAAAGGCTGAATGCAGTGACGAGCAGTAAAAATCACATAAAGTTCACAATATAAAGTTTCAGTGGAAACAACATATGCCAAATCAGTGTTCAAGCCAAAATATCTCGTAAAAACTCCAGTTTCAATGGAAATCATGTAAAAACATCTTCAACAGTTTTAATAGAGGCCCAATATAAAAATAAAGTGAAAGTAGTGATTTCATAAACAAGCCCCTAGAGCAAAATATCACTCATGCCTCCCAATCATTTGGCACTCGGCACTCGCTACTGGCACTCAGTAGGTACATGCGCTCACTAATGGTGTGTACAGACTTCGGAGGGGCTCTTATAGCCCAAGTACTATATCGCTGTGGCGTGTAGCCCGACCCAATACCAATGCGGCGTGCAGCCTGATCCATATATCGGTGTGGCGTGCAGCCCGATCCATATCATATCCTCACAAATCAGGCCCTCGGCCTCACTCACTCATAAACCTCACAAGACACTCGGGCATTTCAGTAAAAAACAAGGGACTCTGCCCGTAACAACTTTCATATTCTTAAAATAGGTTAATGAAACTGAAATAAACAATACACAGGTAAAATCATGACTGATGATATGCTTTCAAATCAAAATAGTGTGAGGATAGTAATAAAATACCCCTGAGGGTCCAAACAATGCAGGCATAAGGTCCAAAACATGGCATTCAGCCCAAGTTATAAGAAATCTTTCTAAAACATATAGATATTATACTGCTTTAGTCAATATATTCAACTTTACATTTGCTACGGGATGGACCAAGTCACAATCCCTAACGGTGCACACCCACACACCCGTCACCTAGCATGTGCGTCACCTCAATATAGTGAAATAGTACGAAATCTGGGGTTTCATACCCTCAGGTCTAGATTTACAATCGTTACTTACCTCAAACCAGATACAACTCTAGCCCGCGATGCTCTTGCCCCTTGATTCGACCACCAAATGCTCTAAATCTATCAAAAATCAATATATATTCATTAATGCATGCTAAAGGAATGAATCCCATATGAAATCTATCAATTTAGATTAAAAACATCCCGAAAATGGCCAAACCCGGCTCCCAGGCCCACGTCACGAAATCCGAAAAAAATCCCAAACTAAGAACCCATTCTCTCTCGATTCCAATCATACCAAAATTCACAAAATCCGACCTCGAATCGATGTTCGACTCTCAAAAATCCATTTATGAAGTTTCTAAAAAATTTCTCAAATTTTCATTCCAATCCTCTTATAAAATGATGGATTCAATGTTATAATCATGTATTTTAACCAAAACTGAGTAAGAATCACTTACCCGATGGTTTTCTTGAAAATAATAGCCAAAATCCGAGCTCTCTAGTTTAAAGTATGAAAATAAAACCCCGAATCTCGTATTTATTTTGCACCCCTCTAATTCGAATTCTGTTGACCGCCAAAAATAACCGCCCTCGCGCTCCTCTCTCTACTTTCCGCAGAATTTCTGTCGCGGCCGCGAAAACCCCCAGCTCCTGCGATCGCGCGTCTCCTTCCGTTGTCCACGCTAGCCATCACTGTTGACCGCGGAAAAACTACAGCCCCGCGAACTTCCTCCGCTGACCGTGAATTTCTGGCACGATTCGCGTTCCTAACTTTAGAGAACCACTCCTGAAACACCAGCAACACCAGCACCTGTTTTCAATAGCTAATTCACCTGCTAACCATCCGCAACACACCCGAGGCCCTTGTGACCTCAACCAACCACACCAACACATCCCATAACATCATTCAAACTTAATAGAACCTACAATTCACTTGAAACAACATCAAACATCGAATCGAATCTCGGATTCAAGCCTAAGAACTCCAAACTTCTAAATTCCACAATTGATCCCGAAACAAACCAATAATTGTCTAAATGTTCTCGAAGTTTGAACACAAGTCAAACATGACACTGCGAATCTATTCCAACTTCCAGAATTCCATTTCGACCCCGTTATCACATTTTCCCCTACAGACCGGAAATTACCAAATTACTAACTTTGCCCATTCAAGCCTAACTCTATCCCGGACTCCCAAATCACATCCCAAACCAAGATCAACCAATATTATACCAAACACTACAGCTGAACATCACCTAAAGAAGTATAAATGAGGGTGTTTACCTCGAAAATTGTTTTAACAATTAAATATGATTTGCGGTTCTGACAATATGTGATTTATTCCAATACTAGTAGATAAGAAAGAAATATTATGTGTAAATAAGAGGAGAATGATAACCAAACCAATATTATCAAAGAAACTGGGGCCTCGAGCTCGGTAGCCTCGGGGTCTTGAGGTTAGTTAGTAGCACTAAGTATGAACAATAAATGAAGAACAATAAAGCTGAAGAATCCTGAGCGCAATAAACGAGAAAAGCTGAGTAGAATGTTTTATTGCAGTGAATATAATAAATTTTACAAGTGATTGGAGTCCACTTTATATAGGAGGGGAAAATACATTTCTATTTTAAGTAAGAAAATACTATTGGTAAAGTTGTATAACCGCCTAGTACGGATTATACAAACCAATCCTGAGATTTGCGCTTTGACCTATATGCCCTTGAGTAATTCCCGCTTTCTCTTGACTGTCATCGATTTTGTACTGTCTCGGGGTATGTCATGTCGGACCTTCTATGTGCTCTCTCGAGGTATGCATTCTGAGATCGGGCTCGGACTTTACTTGGAGACCACGACCTCGAGCTCAGGACACAACATAGACTTTGAAATCAGACTTCTTCGATTTCGACCATATACAGATAGTCCCAACATTTCATAGAATGAAATGATAAGAAACGAACTTGAATTCCTAGGTCTTAGCCGATGATATCATTTCTCTGACGTAGGCGTTGAAATGACCGAAGCGTCACGTCGGTTCTCTTCCTCTAAAGCATTGAGTGCACGTACGAGCCGGTCGACCATAAGTATTATTGAACAGTCGCCGCCTTCCTCTATATATACCCGCCTTCGTTTCTTATTAGGAACTTTACCATTTGCAACATCTACTCTCCTCTATAAGCTTTACTTTCTCCACCACCTCTTCCGTCGTATTAACTCATAACCTCGCTGGTGTATTCATTTATTCCTTCTTTTTCTGAAAAAACTATGGCCAAAACTTCTAAATCCGTTCCTCAAAAACAAGGAACCTCCACCTCTGCTTCCTGTCCGGCCGGTGGTAAACCGCCAATGCTTAATGAGATCATATCGAACATTTTTTCCTTGAAGAAGGACTTTAGAATAGAGAATCCTCTCGATGTTCCTAGCCGTCGAGAGCACGCATCGAGGTATATAAGATCAATTGAGGAAGGACACCTCGAAGCTGTAAAAAGAGAATGTAAATGGGGGAAGGAGGTCGCTTTGCAAATACCTTCCCAAGAAGAGGATATTACGACCTATGTAGAATGGTTCCTGAGCGTGTATATGTACCCCTTTATACTGGGTACCCTTGACCCGCTCGTGCTCGAATTCTGCCAAAAATATCGAGTTACACTAGTCCAGGTTCATTCATCCTTCTGGCGTATCATATTAATGATGAGGTTCTTCGCCGAAAAGGTCGGGATCGAGTTCACCCTCATCCACCTCATCCGATTGTATCGACCTCAATATTTTTGAGGTTTAATCAAACACCAATGCCAATCTACCAAGTCCTTCTTCGCCAGTAATGACGAAGTCAGGGATCGAGGTTAGATGAGCTGGTTCATCCGGGTGAGGACCATCGATATAATTCCCAAAGAGTTCCTGCCGTTCCCCAATAAATGGATCTTCGAACGTGAGTAAAATACTTTGCTCTATTTCTTTCTCATAATTTTTTCCAAACTTCGCATAATTGTTCCTTTTCTACTTACACAGCAGTCCCATGGATGCCTAATGTGGTCCTCGACCTCGAGGATTGGTCTAGCAAACTAGCTGCCACTTCATCATACGAAAAATGCAGGTTGAAGGATATGTCGAAGGGAAAATGGGAAGCAAAACATCATGGTACGTTTAATAATATTTCTTTCCTTATTAAGAAAAATACCTTTCTTGATGCGACCTAACTCCACTGTTGCAGGTATTGGCGATTTCTCCGAGATGAGGCCGCCTCCTTTCGGGGAGGAAGAGGGATCCTTGGCTCCAGAGCCAATAAAGGATAACAAGAGAAAAAGGTCCTCGAGGAACGAGGACACCTAAAGCGAAGCAAAGCCAGCTCGGGGACACAAGAAGAATGTTGTCGTCGAGGATTTTGACTTCGTCCACCGGTCTCTGGGCGATGTTGATGATGAGGGGGAGGGTTCGACGTTGATGACTCGGACAAGAAAGCCTTCCGAGGCTATTAAACTTCCTGGAACCGAGACCCATGGCCTCGTAACAGGAACTTCACAAGGAATAGGGGATGGGGGTCCCGTGTCACTCGAGGTGGTGATTGTTACCCACATTTCAGGAAATACTGCAGATGGGGCGAGCTTCAAAGCTCCTCTACCAAAACACAGCACCTCGGGTGATCTTCCTAAGGTCGTGGCAGCAGGCCACTCCCCGTCTTTTCTGACTTTCTCCGAAGATACCTTTAGGGACGCTCAGGACCTGAAGATGCCCGATTTAGGCGGAGTCCTCGGTGAAGACGACCCCTTTAAGGATTGTTTTACTGGGGTGGATGAGGCTGAACTAGATAATGCATATTCAACCTTCGAGGAGTCTCAACGTCTTTGTTCAATTGTAAGTCTTTAATAGCACTATATTTTTTCCAACGCCATACTTCTTCTTCTGTCTAACCGATCTTTCCTTTTATAGGCCTTTGAAAAATCTAAGAGAGAACTGTGTCACTATGAGGCCGAACTGCGTAGATCCTAGAATGAGGTTAAATCCCTCAAGCTTATTCTTGGCATGAAGAAAAAAAATTGAGTTATCTTCGATCGGAATTGACCAGAGCTCGTGAATACGAGGACAAACTAGAGAAGCAGGTAACCCTTATTTTGAACAAATATGGACTCCCTCTCCCGCCTTCGAAGGCTAACACTTTGATGTCTCAGTTGCAGCAAAAGGTGGAGATGCTGGAGCACCTTCAGAGCGAGGTCGACCACGTCAAATCTGAGTGCAATGAATGGAAGGCACAGATTGGCATCCTTGCTGCAGCCAACTAAGATGCATTGGCAAAGGTATCCGCCCTTGAAATTCAACTTTGGAATGCTCAAAAGAGAAATTTGGTTCAGGCGGGCAGGATAGCTGAGCTCGAGGCTTGTTTCACGAAGGCCAAGGTCGAAGTTGAGGAAGCCTGGACTCAGGCCAAGAAAATACCAGCCAAGGCCGACAAAATTATGGCTATCTATTTAAAGGATGTTGTTGATGCTCAGATGGAACTAAGAGGGGCCTCCAACGGGGATAGAAGAAGCAATGATTACGTCTTCTACCGATCCCGGAGGGAGACCCTCGAGGATATCCATGCTAAGGGCTTTGATCTCTACGACGAGATAGAGCAAGCTAAGGTAGACAAAGTCGATGCCAAGTTCTTCCTTTCCTCCGACAATGAAGTTGATGTTGAAGATGTTTAAGAGGAGGCTTCGGGGGAAGAAGCTAGCCCCGAGGGGCTTGATGGAGGAAAAGTCTCCGAGAGGGAAGAGATTCTCTAAGATTAGGCTATCACCGGTCAAGCTACCAAAGATGTAGTCCTCGTGGGTGTTGTCTCCGGTCAAGCTACCGAAGATGTAGTCCCCGTGGGTGCTGTCTTCGAGCAGGAAACCCCGACGATCGACTAGGCCTTTTTTTTATTTTTTGTAAGGGCTCCCTGTGGGATTTTTGTAAATGTACCTTTTGTACCATTATTTTAATATATAAAATATATTTTGTTCCCTATTTGTGTTGAGCTAATCTTCATCTTGCCTTTGCTTTTGAAAGATTCGGTGTTGTTGGAGATTAGTCTGATGTATCCGACTTAGGATATAATACCCTTAGTTTTCGTGTTCGATCATCGATCGATAATAGGTGACCACTTAGTGTCCAATCTTCGAGCTAAGCTTTAGCTTGGGACTTTTGAGTCTGAACTGGGAAAGGTCTCGAGCATGGTGTGTTTAGGCCTTTAAGTTCTTTAGGTATCGTCCCTTAGGATTTAAAACATCGGCCCTTAGGCTCTTTTAGGTTGGCCCTTAGGCTCTTTAATATGGGACCTTAGGCTCTTTGTATTGGCCCTTAGGCTCTTTAGGCTGGCCTTTATGCTCTTTAGATTGGCCCATAGGCTCTTTAGATTGGCCCTTAGGCTCTTTAGATTGACCCTTAGGCTCTTTAGGTTGGCCCTTAGGCTCTTACATATTGTCCCTTAGGCTCTTACAAATCGTCCCTTAGGCTCTTTTTAGATTGGGTCGATTCAACCTCTAAGATGTCTACAATGTTCCCCCTTTTGGCTAAAGACTTGTAAAAACATTTTATGTCTTGGCATGTTTATATATTCGTATGACTTTTTGAAGGTTCGATTGTTTGGAACATCGTTTATAAGTCGTTGAGTAATGACAGTCGAGTACCTCTTGAGGTTTTCTCGAAGGCTGATATTTTTGAAGCCTTCACATTATTTGGGGCTGATTTTATCGAAGCCCCTTTGCTTTTTTCGAGGGTAGCCTGATTTAACCGGTTTTTTGAAGTATTTGAAGACCTTAGTTTTTATGGTGGAAGTCGGATGTCTTCGAGCCGCATTATTTCGGTTGTAGCCTTTTCATATGACTGCAGTTGTTTGTATGGTCGTAGACTTTAGTCTCCGAGTGAGATGGCCTTGACCTTAATATCTAGGGGATGCCTTTTAAGGTCTTATAAATTCGAATATGCCTCATTGAGGTTTTACGAGTCCGAGTGTGCCTCATTGAGGCCTTATAAGTTCGAGTGTGCCTCATTGAGGTCTTATATGTTCGAGTATTTGATTACTCGACGTGTTTACTATCGATGATAGTCCGAGTGTGCCTCATTGAGGTCTTATAAGTTCGAGTATTTGATGACTCGACGTATTGACTGTCAATGACATTCACCGAGTATTCGGGTGTATTTGGCCCTCGAGTCGTTAAATGTGAAAATAGTAGACTTCTTTGAGGCACAAAATAAGAATGCTTCTTTGAGTGACTTTGCGTTTTGACCCTTCATTTTGCGCTTCAGAAGCTTCCCAATCCTGAGATTTGCACTTCGACCTATTTTCCCTTGAGGAATTCCTACGTTTTCTTGATTGTCATCGATTTTGTACTGTCTCGAGGTATGCATTCCGAGATCAGAATTCCTTATGTGCTCTCTTGAGGTATGCATTCCAAGATCAGGCTCGAACTTTAGTTGGAGACCACGACCTCGAGCTTGGGACACAACATAGACTTCGAAATCGTACTTCTTCGATTTAGACCGTATACAGAGAGAAATGGGCTAAGACTCTCGGAACGATCGGTCGGGTCGTTACAATTATGATAGCGCTTGGGCTGTAGGAGCCCCTCCAGAGTCTGTAATACACCCCCAGTGAGGGCAATTGATATTATTGAGGGATGGATCTTCCTTGGACATGGATCTTGTCCAAAGTATGTAATCTAGAGATGGATCTTCTCCATGGGGCTAGAATGGCCTTCCTCGGTAGTGGGTGACTGATGTCAGAGATGTATATATTCTAGGATGAATCTTCCCAAGTCTGTGTTAGCCATATATAGTACCGAGTGGTTGTGAGGTTATTATCATTATCTGGAGATGAATCTTCTCCATAGGATTGGACTGTCCTTCCTTAGTACTAAGTGACTACTGTCATATATGTATATATATTGCGGGATGGATCTTCCCTAGGCCATGCGAGCCATATACTGTACTGAGCGGACGAGCAATTGAGAGTCGGAGTACATTGTGCATCTCACAAAGTTGATGCATTGGCATGTAAAAATATTGAGTTATATATCCTGACATGTCAGATTTGCATTTATCTTATTACTTGAGTTGCCTATCTAACTGCAAACATGCCAACATTATTGTTTATCGATTCGGTTATAAATGTTGAGGTGGAGTTCGCCACTAACTCCCAGCCCACATTTTTGGCTTGTTACTTACTGAGTTAGTGTACTCATGTTACTCCTGCACCTTGTGTGTAGATCCAGGTATTTCAGGCTCAGTAGCGGCAGTTGATCATTCTGTTGCAGATTATTTTCGGGGAGAGAGAGGTAGCTTCTTGGCGATCGCAGACCTGCCTTTCTCCTTCTTTATCTTCCTTTGGGTATTTTGTTGGCTATTTTCCAGACAATGTTGTCTTGTTAAATTCTGGAACAGATGTATTATGGCTCATGACTTAGTGACACTCGTATGTTGGGGTTTATTTTCCGCAGTTCTTGGTTGATGTTTATTCTGTTTTATCCAACTTTCAGTTTGAAAAGGCTTTTATCTAGTTTTTAAATGGAAAACTGTACTGTTGGAGATCCTAGTTCCATGACAGGCGCCAACACGAGCGGGTGGTTTTTGGTCGTGACACCTACCTAAAATGATAAATTGTAATTACCTGCCTTTTTGCCTTGGCCAGCCATGAAATAGCTGTTTTTCTTGTTATCTCATGATCATTTGATGTCTGTAGATACTATCCACAAGGTTTTCTTAACTGATATAATTAAATACTTACTAGCTGTGAAAACTTGGAGGTTCAAGTGAGTACTGTTAGATGTCATGTCATCTAGGATCTACACAGGGGTGAAATCTGACAACTCTCTTCATGATTAATGGCCTTAGTTATCCTTACTAGTAATAAGATTCCTTGTGTTAACCTTCAGTTAAGATGTTTTAGGATGGATTGTTAGTGTATAATGAAGTTTCTACCTTGTTGTTTGTTTGTTGTTGAAGGGATTGTTATGAGGTTGTTGTAAGGTTCTACAACTTGTTCTAACAATTTAAACTTACTTAAAGAAAACTTTGTTCGATGGTATCCTTATGAAGTACTAAACCTTTGATAAAGTTAGTGAATAAGTGCATACGTTTGTCTTTTTCTAACTGCTGATGTCTTAACAACCTAGAATGACTCTCCTGAAGGTGAAATTATTTGTAACATAACAAGTATGTCGCGTCACATCCAAGGGGAGGTGCCTTGGTGCATGTTATTTGCCGATGGTTTAGTGTTGATTGACGAGACGCGTAGCGGAGTTAACGCGAGGTTGGAGGTTTGGAGACAGACCTTGGAATCTAAGGGTTTCAAACTAAGTAGAACCAAGAAAGAATACTTGGAGTGCGAATTCAGTGAGACCCATGATGCAGACGTAGAGGTTAAGCTTGATGCTCAAGTTATCCCCAAGAGAGTGAGTTTTAAGTATCTCGGGTCTATTATTCAGGGTAACGGGGAGATTGACGAAGATGTCACACCTCGCATCGGAGCGGGGTGGATGAAGTGGAGGCTCGCTTTCGGTGTTCTATGTGATAAGAAGGTGCCGTTAGGACTTAAGGGAAAGTTTTATCGAGTGGTAGTTCGACCCGCTATGTTGTATGGGGCTGAGTGTTGGCCAGTCAAGAATTCCCACATGTAGAAGATGAGAGTAGCAGAGATGAGGATGTTGAGATGGATGTGTGGGTGTACCAAGCGAGATATAATTAAGAATGAAGCTATCCGGGATAGAGTGGGAGTAGCCTCCGTTGAGGACAAGATGCGAGAGTCGCGGCTAAGATGGTTCAGACATGTTAGGAGAAGAAGCATTGATGCCCCTGTTAGGAGGTGTGAGAGGTTGGCCATGGAGATTTTGATAAGGGGTCGAGGTAGGCCTAAGAAGTACTGGGGAGAAGTGATTAGGTAGGACATGGCGCGACTTCAGCTCACTGAGGACATGACACTTGATAGGAGGGTGTGGAGGTCGAGGATTAAGGTAGAGGGTTAGTAGGTGGTTTATAGTGATCAATGATAGGCTTAGTAGCATGCATTTCCCTTCATATTCTTTGATTTTTATTATGGTATGTGGTTTTGTTCGCCTCAGGTATTGTTTTACGTGCTGCTATTATTGGATACTTTTTTTTTCTCCTTCTCCTTCATGTTGGGATCAAACTGGGTTTGTTGTTATTGTATTATGCAAATATTGTGCCATGTAGAATGGTGTTGAATTAAACCGTGTCACACCCCAAGCCCGGGGAGGCGTGGCCGACACCCGATGCCATACTCGACCAAAGCATACCACTCTGTAACTGTGAAACCTGGAGGGGTAACCCTAAATCTAGACCTACAAGGCCTGCCTGCAAACTGACAATACTAATCAAGGCTGATGAGGCCATATTCTAAATAATCTAAAATTAATGAATTTCTCATTTGAGGGGTAAACATACCCAAAAGCTCCTATATATAACTTCGCATACTGACGAGGCCGCCATGAATGTCTCCAACCAGCAATACCAAACTCAACACATATGCAGGGTAGCCAAGGCCATAATACTTATATACAAAATAAATAGGACTCGTCTATAAGCCTCTAGAGATAACTGAGTTGTATTATGGCTCGGGATAGGGCCTCGACCTACCCATCAGACCTGTATATATAAAATGGACTCGAAGGTCTAGACCTTGTAACTACGAGGAAGTGGAGCTTACCAACCAAGCTTATGTTGGACATTGTTTATAGGGAAGGTCTATCGATTTGTCTATCAGACATACAGGCATAAAATGCAGCATCCCCAGTAAAAGGGACGTTAGTACGGAATAATGTACGGAGTATGAAAGGAAACATAATTACTAAAAGCTGAAATTGAATTGATAATATACTAACTCTCAATACAGTGAGTAAAATAGTTGTCCGTCTCTATAAGACTCAATACAAATAACTGCTTTGACGTAGTAGGCTTGCTCATAGGCGCTCAACTATACTAGGCTTTGTATCTCGATCATTCTGTGCTCGTCGGTAAGCGCTCGACCATAGTAGGCTTGGTATATAACTTACCATCTGATAAGAGGCTGCCCAATAGGGGCCTGCCCACCGATATTAGCTCGATGGTGGTGATAATATTGTAATACTGGCCAATAGGGGCCTTCCCATCTATTATAGCTTGATGGTGGTTAAAATTCTATAATATATATATATATATATATATATATATATATATATATATATATATATATGTGTGTGTGTGTGTGTGTGTGTGTGTGTGTGTGTGTATAGACCATCCGCTCTCTTGACTCGAAGAAGACAATACATAACTAAATATAAAGTCTCGATAAGGGAGAATCGTGTAACTTATAAGACTAGGATAATGTACATAAACCCAGGAGTACAAACTTCTCTTCATGTCACGTTATCAAACTCATGTAGTTATGAGATCATGCCAAAATGAAGTATGGTCTTAGCCTTAACACACCTTATCACAATCTATCTAATAACCTTGTTGAAATCGTCTTGTCTCACTTCAATCTACAACAACGATAATAATGTTATCGTTAAGCTACGAAAGATGTAACTATCGCACAATGACAAACTAATTTTATATTAAAACGGGCAGCATCTCCCATGTTTTCCTTGATTTCCCAAGTTCATAAGCAACCAAGAACCCATACAACCGTCACCTATATAGTTTCAGCACAACAACACAAATCAAGCTACACAACAACAAGTGCATAAAACATAACCAACGAAACTACTACTTTACCCTCTTAAATGCTTTAACCCCAATGTTTTCATTCATTAACTTAACAAAATATACATCATGATATTAATACAACGGGATGACTTATAATCTCCTATTTATCTACTAATTCACCTTCAAACAGCCCAACAACAACAACAAGTACAACTTTCCATTATTTTGTTGTCCTTTATCTTCATATTCACATTACCAACAACATGTTCAACATTTAGACAATATATTTTTAATAAAAACAACATAATAAAGTAATTTTCCAAGGGTTCCGACCATTTAAAGTTCATGGAAACATCCTTTATAAAATAGTCCATTAAAAACAATGACATCTTAAACTATTTCAAGTCTCCTCTTGTAGTATGTTTCTCAAATAATGCAACCAACATACAAAAAACATCAAGAACAGGTAGTAAGTTGTTAAAATCACCTTAGCAATATAAACAATACTAAATTTTAGCAAAACACTGCCCACAACTATCCCCAATGATACCACAACACTATAGGTGTTGTATTCTCTTCTTGAATCAACAATTTGTGTTCACGTTGGTGTGTAATAACTTGTAGTTTTCCTTGAACTCCAATATATATGAAGGAGGGACTGATTCTTACCCAGAGCTTACTTCAGTTTGAAAAATCCTCCAAAATAGCCACAAGATAAAGAACCACGATCTAGCAAGCACCACGAGCTTTCTAGAAATGGATTCATATTTTTTTCTTTGGTTTTCACTCGAGAATCATGAAGGAACTCTTGGAGAACATAGAGGAGGGTTTAGGAACTGTTTTGGTCGAGAAAAATGAGTTAAAACGAGTAAAAATTGACATAAACAAGAGCTGGACTTTTCCAATAACTTTGTAGGTGCTTAGGGAGTTGCTTGCATTGTCTCACAAAAATTCGAATATCTCTCTTCTCCGATGTTGTATCGATAGAGGGTCTACTGAGTTACAAACTAGGCTCATACATATTAAATTTGGTAGGTGGATCATCCCATAATTCAAATTGCATTGGGAGAAAAGCTCAAATACATTGACCTAATTTCCAGCATATTTATAAACATAACTTGTGGTAACCTTTGCCAACTTTTGTTCCACAACTCACTTGACTTGAATACGTAACACAAGACTATCATACGACTAAACTAACTCATAATATAACCTCCTTATCATGTTGAGAATCCTAGTCTCACCCCTAAAGTACATGTTATAACGTTCCCAACTTGCTGACTTTCGTCAAAACTTATTTTCTCAATTCATTTAATTGCTAAGCCTTCTAGCCCTCTTTGTACTTGTAGTTCATGGTCTTAAGTACTTGTAACCTCCAAGTTAACATGATTAACTTACTTTTTGTATTTTAAAAGATAATCTCATTTCTTAGCTTACTTCAATTGACTTACGACGTACTATTATGTACGAAAACATGGGGTGTAACATCATTCCTCCATTTGGAACATTCGTCCTCAACTACTGACTGATGCTCTTATCGTTTTCATAACCTATAACTATTATAAATACTTTAGTATTTTCCTTGCCAACTAGGTAAATATTCTGTGAAATAAATGCAAAGGTCAGTGCCCCCTCCCCTTTAGGTCTCTTTCACACACCACGACTTGTGGTCGGAATTCTTCCAATCTCGTAATTGTTGCTACCTTCTGTCATGCAACTTGTACGACTCTATCCTTGTATTCGATCCTATACGACTATTCTCTCCTTTTTCCTTTAACTTTTAGCCAATCTCTAGGTCTCACTTTATAAACATATACAACACTTTGACAAGCGTCCATGTGAGCATGTAATTTTTAACCAACCATATACTCCTACAAAATTTAATAAATGAATTAATTTTATAAATTTTTGTGTAATTTCAATGTTATTTTTGAATAATTTTTGCATTGCATAATCATAGTTTGTCTTTAAAAATTCATAAATGATTTAAAGTTGCATAATTAGGTGCCTAACCTCAATCTTTTTATTAGAAAATTACAAAAATTATCTTTCAAATAATTACAAGGTTTTAATGATTAATTGCATAATTTAATCATTTTCCATAAGAAAATTACGAAATTTGTTCTTTAAATGATTAGGGGTATTAAACTAAATGGTTTTACTCTTAAATTAGCTTATCAATTAATTTATAATTAGACAAAACTAAGTTAAAGTTAGTTACTACTTTTAAAATTTAATCTGGATCAATAGGTTAATTAATTTAAGGAAAAGGGATTAAGTCGGACTTGGGCCAAATTACCCAAGCCCAAGCTTTCTTTCCCAATACCCATCCCATACGAGCTACACCCGGCCAGCCCCAGTCCCTCACCAAACGGCCCCGTTTTAGACCAAACTAATCCCAGTCGTTGATCTCTCCAGATCTAACGGCTGTAACTAATCTTCCACTAGCTATAATACTGTCCTAACACACCCCCTACCCTCGAACTCACCTCCTCTAACACCCTAACACCCCTACGTCTCTCTCTCTAAACTCGCCACCGATCACCATACTCCGCCGCTCGGAAATCGCCTGCCGGCGGCGGAGCACCAACAAACCGCCTTAAATTTTTACCAGACACTCCTCTCCCTCCCCTCAATCACCACCCACCATTAGCTTCCCCAAAATATTCACTAATCTTAGATCTAAAAAAATTGAAACACTAAGAACGTAGCTCCGGCCGATTCCAAGACCCCCAATGACTCAAACCTACATGAGGCGATAGCTCTTGGTGAGAGCTATCGATTCATGTGGGTTTGGACCATTTTCGAACCCCGTCAGAATCCGGCCAAAGTTCGGCGAGCCACCGAAATCCAGCCAAACCTCTCTAACTCGTACCCCTCTCCCCCCTTTCCCTTCTATGTCTTTTAATTATTTTCATATTAAAATCATGTATTTTATTTGCCCTATATATATCACTGTTTTTCTGTTATTTTTTTCTTTTAATTATTTCAATTAAAATTTAAGTGTCTCCATGCATGTCTAATTGTATAAATAACTAGGTTAATCATTAATCAATTAGAGTTTCACGTTTGTTCTTGTTTAGGTAAAAGTAATTCTGATTTAAGGTTCATAACCCCATTAATGTTAGGTTTTCTAGATTTCCTTTTGGTTTTTCTAATTTTTTTTGTTTTGCTTAGGAAGAATTTATTAGTTGATTGATTGCAGCTTAACACAAAAACCTGCATGTTTAAGTATATGTGAAATTGTAAATTAGAATTTTATTACTCAACCTCAACTAACTAGCCTAATGTTGCATACATTTTGCCTCATCAATATCAATTATTGTTTTTGAATTAAATCAAGGTTTGTGTACTAATTTTGCATAACTTGGTTATTTTCTTTTAGGTTTTTTACTTTTAATTTCTGATTTTCCTCGACTGTTTTCCTTGTAAACAATTCATGTGTATTAATCAACTAATTAACTGCCTGTTGATAAATCATTAGCAAAATTAGTAAGACAAATAATTTTCTTGACTCGATCCTTTAATTAAAGTCTAGGTTTCTTGTGCATCATCATTCTGATATTTTTTTTTAAAGGTGTTTTAGCCCATAAAATTCATATTCCTTGCTTAGGACTAATTAAGAGAACTTGTTAATTCATTGATTAGGTTAGACCGTTAATTGTATAATGATTTCGATTTTATCCCAGAGCTTTAAAAGAATACAATTGAAACAAGTTTAGGATTGTAAATACTAGAAACATCTAGCTGGTTTTATAAGGTCCTAAAAGAATTGCTAAAATCAGATTAGAGTAAGAATTTTGGGTATAATTGAAATAATCAACACTTGAAAGGATAAATATGGAATAGAATATCAGAATGTTCTAGATTGGTGCAGCTGTCCCCATTTTTCACATGCAAAATGCTGAAATTGAGCCTGAAAAGGACGGACAATTGTCCAAATATAGGGAATAATCTGATTTATGGTAGAATATTTTTTTTTATGCTACCATAGGATCCACTATTAAATGAAAGGGACTCCCTCATTCTAGGGCAGAGTTTTTAGAAGCAGCTGCTACTCACAAAGAAATCTGAATATAGAAATTTCACACACACACATAGTAGATATCCTACACTGAACAATACTCAAATAGATGCTGAAAACAAGCTGAAAACTGGTTTTCCTCAGCTTTGGTATTCTGAAGATTCTAATTCATAGTTGCTGATTTTTTCTAAAAATATTCATCTGGGCTATAATTTCGGGTAAAAAATCTGGGGTTTCTTTGCTGATTTTCCTGGGCCTTTTCCCTTGGGTTTGCTTTTTGGTCTTCTTGAAATCAAAGTTTCTTATTTCCGACCTTTATTTGATCATGTTATTTGCTTTTATTTTCACTATCCAGGTATGTAATAGTTTTTTCCTTATATAAAAATTGTTTGAGCTAAAAAATCAGTATTTATTTGATGTTGAAACCTGCTCTGTTTTGCCATGCATTTCCTTGTTAATTGCAAAGTCATTTTTTGAGCTGATGATCCATGTGTTAATATTACTCTAAATTATTGTTCTAGTCATAAAAATCTGAATTATCTTGTTAGGTATGTTAAATTTCTTCCATGTCTATGCATGACTATGCTGGTATACATGTTGATAAGTTCTAACTAAGGGTATAAGAAACCTACCTTTAAATACTCCTATAAAGAAAGTGGATCTGCCCTCTAATGGTCAGATTCACCATAACAATGCATAAACTTTCTGTTTTGGGTTGCAGGTGTTGATCCTACAAGCTAATAAAATGGACGTTTAGTTACGAAAAGTAGCACATTTTTACGGATTTTATAGATAATTTTTTATAGTCAATGATCATGTAAATTTATTCTAAAAACTGCATGTAATGGACTGGACTATTCAGTATTATTTCATTTTTTGCATTCTTAAACATGGTTATGGTCTTAAAAGGGTTGTGTTAGATTAATAGTTATACTTCTGGGCCAGATTATGGCCAGAAGTTTCAGCTTTGGGCTTCGTAGCCAACAGGGTTCAGTCTTGGACTAGTGGGTCTGAAAATTTAAGACCGCCCAAGAGACTTAAATGAACAGACCTCACAGGGTCTGCTAGCCATGGCCCAGATCTCTAAAAAGAAGAAAACAAAATATTTAGCCTTACATAAATCTAGTCGACATTAAACTTTAAAAAATATACATTTTTTATGAATTACCAATTGTCTCTTCAAATGCCAAAATTTGTATATATCATATTTTCAAGTGTGGAAATCGTAATAGCTGTGTTTAGGTATAAAACACATTAATTAGACCATGTACTTATCTTCAAAATTAACCTATAGTTGTAATTAACCCAGATTATTTGAAGTTCTGTTATTACTGTTAAATTTGAGCACTATAATCTTATGTGTTTTACATTCAATTTTACATAAGTGTGATTGAAATTGGGTAGTACATGATATATGCTTTCCTCTTGCTAAAATACAAGTCAAGAATTGTCCTAGCCCATTTAACGTGGTTGGGCCAGAGTTAACAAAAGCCCGAAATGCTTAACTCATCCTTAATTAGATAATTAGACTTCAACGACATATTAATAATCAAAGTATACGTTCGCGTAATTTTGAATGAAAATAATTCTTCTAGTAACTAAATATACTTTTTTTCTTAAAATTGTGTATACGTTTATGTAACACAAATAAAGATTAAAATGAACACTCGTAGAGGTACCTTTAGGAATGGATTTTTGAAATTATTATCGGAATTGCGTACATGTTCGCGTGACGTGATTTCAATTTCTTTTACACCAAAAAAAAAATATGCGCTTGCGCAACATTGGCTTATTTATTTATAGGAATCAAGTGTCGTGACTTGTGTACACGTCTGCGTGACATGATTTTTGACACATCCAATTTCCACTAGTTTACGCATACGTAACCCGTATCCCTTTAAATACAATTGAATAATAAAAACGGTAAAAGTATAAAATGCACATAGGTAGAAAAAAATCAGTAATTAAACAACCTAGTCGAAGTTTAATCATTAGGCGACCGTGCTAGAACCACGGAATCCGGGGGTGCCTAACACCTTCTCCCGGATTAACAGAATTCCTTACCCAAATTTCTGGTTCGCAGATATTTTAAACAGAGTCAAAAAATTCCTCGATTTGGGATTCTAAATAAACAAATGGTGTCCCAGAACACCGTAAAAAATCCGGGTGGCGACTCTAAAACTAATAAAATAAATCCCAAAATCGAATAATGTCACTCTAATTGAAAAAACTCCCTAATCCACCCTTACCGGTAAAAAGGAGGTGTGACAACTCTGGCGACTCTGTTGGGGACCGAACCTAGAATCTCTAGTTAAGGGCTCCATAATTCGAGCTTTTAATACAATTTTACTTGGTTTGTTCAAATTTTTGATATTACTGTACTTCTGTGTCTAATGTGCTAAATGTCATTTATTTATCGCTTTGATATTTATTTGAACGGTATTTAAACTGCCTTCTTATGCCTCCCTTCTCAGTCTTCTAAAAATTGGTGCACACGTTCGCGCAGCCCGCCTTTCTGTTATAGGTCATACCAAGTAAGAAGAATGGGGATGGATTAGCCACTAAAGTGGATAGCCTTCCATGCTACCGGTACTTCGCTCCTACCCCGACTCGAGTTGTCCGCTCGGTTAAGCCAGGTCTAGAACAAAGCCCCAGGTTTAAACCTAAAATGACAAACCTCATGCCGGATCCCTAGTAGGAACGTTTATTTGCATCATTTGCATTTTTGGCATAGGGGACTCAACACTGGGGTTGGGTCCGTCTAGGACAAGTGTACCCGAAACAAAAAAGACCATCCTGATGCATCTTTACCTGCTATGTGTATATTGTTTGTCTCGGCTTGTTTGTGGACCGGCTAAAGAAAGAAAACAACAGAAACACCAAGAGTGAGGGAGGATACAAATTTACTAGTTTTCGAAAAACCCTGATATTTGAAAAATACTTCAAAACTCTATCAATTTTTTCCGGAAAAATAAGAGAAAGTGAATTTCAAAGTAAGTGAAAATGAGTCAACATCATATTTTTTAAGTTATGTCAAAACTAACCAAACTATGTGGGTCTGATTCTCATCGGATATGAGATACGTAGGCAAACCTCATCGGTGCCGACCCCACTTTGCAAATATAAATAAAAATTGAGTCCATTAGTTAAAATAAAGCCGACCCAGCTTCGGTTAAGTCTTGTACCGTTCTTGCCAGAATAGCCTTAGAACATTCTATGTTGTTGAAGGACTATTTTCGTTAAAGAAAGGACATTTTGGTCTTTTCCTGGAAAAGTACCCGTCTTCGGCCTCAAAACTTTACTCAAAAGTAAGAAGGGGCTATTTTTGTAAAAATGACCACTTTGGTCAATATTGCGCAAATAGTCACTTTTAGGTGAAGTGCCTTTTTCAAATTGAAACTGGTCTTTGAAAAAAGAAGTTGTTAGTCTTTCTTTCAAAATTACAAGTAATTCTAAGCCTTCCCATTCATAGGTGCAAAATGAATACTGTCCAGACTCCGCAACTAAACATCGTAGAGGAAGATCCACTACAACTCCGAATGTGGTGGAATGACTTAGACAAAGAGGGCAAAGAATGGGTAGGTGAACAATTGGGGGAACTCGTTGATATCAAGAAACTTAAACCCAGAAATGACGTAATCAAAGCCTTGGTAACCTTCTGGGACCTGGTTCACAATGTATTCCAATTCTTAGACTTCGAGCTCACTCCGACCTTGGAAGAGATAGCAGGATATGCAGGTTTTGGTCGGGATTTGAGGAACCAACAACTTATCTTCCCAAGGCCCATGTCAGTGTGTCGGCTCGATGAGCTCATTTCCATTAGCAAACAACAACGGAATGACCGGGTGGTTGATGGTTGTTGCTCGTTCTATTTCCTATACTCTAGATATGGCTTCCCAGACGGGTTCGAAACACAAGGGTCTGACTAACAAACAAGACAAATAAACTTGGAGAATCCACCGCTGAATAGCATTCATAGTAGAATTTTTGGGTGTAATGGTCTTTCCAAATGCAAAAGGGACCATTGATGTTCGGGTGGCTAGAATTGCACAGGTTTTGATTGAGAAGAAAGATCACACATTGGCTCCACTCATACTATTTGATATTTATCGGGATTTAACTTATTACAAGTCGGGAAAAGCATTCTTCGAAGGTTGCAACATTATTCTCCAAATTTGGCTAATCGAGCACCTTCGTCATCACCCGAAGTTTATGAGCTATGGTCCTGACAAAACCAACTTCATTGAGAGCTATGAAGAGAGAATAAAAGATTACCATTCTCCAGAAGGAGTTGAAGCTTGGATTGATCATCTGAGAACTTTGCGTGCAAATTAGATAGAATGGACTCTGGGATGGCTGCCTGTCAGGGAGGTCATACACGTGTCGGCTACAAGAATCACTTGTTGTTAATGGGTCTGAAAAGTGTCCAACCCTATTCACCCCAAAGAGTTTTGAGACAGTTGGGCCGATATCAAATAGTACCCGATGAGGAAGATTTGAGCACCCAGATCATTGAATTACACCCTGAAGCTCCCTTACCTGAGGCTTTAATTCAACAAAGCTGGAATAGGTGCCGGTATTTGAAAGAAAATAGTCAAGTGCCTGACCTTGCCAGAGGTGAAGTAGATCCGGGTTATGCAGCATGGTTTGAAAAGAGAGATTGCATCAATGAAGAACCAAAACCCGAACCGGAAAGGCCTTCCAAAACGCCTCATGTTCAAGCGTTTGACGATAAGATTCAAGAATGGTTAGCTTGGGGAGAAAAGGAAAAGGGGTATCAAGCCACCATCCATGATCTAAAATAGAAACTGAGGAACCTTGAGTTTGACAATGAGTTGCAAGCACAGGTTGTTGAAGGCGAGAAACGACAGTTGACCCGAGAGAGCGAGGCGCGCCGTGCCCAAATCTAGATTTTGAAAATAGATGCCGAAACACCTATGAGGAGTGGAAGGGATGAGAAAATCATTAGCAACTTGAGGACGAAGGTTCATGAGTATGCATTTGATTTGACTAAAGCTAAAAAAGACATGCTAGATGCCCAAACCAAGCTAGCAAAGGGGGCAGAAGAATAGGCTCATCACTTGAGGCAAAAATATGGCAAAGAAATTGCAATCTTAAAGGAAAAATTATTTGCCATGGGAAATAAAATGGTCCAACAGACTAATGATTTTAAAACAGTAAGGGAGCACTGTTATGCACGCATTTGCCAACTAGAAGGAACTGTGCAACATCTACAGGACCAAAACAATGCAAATGCCCAAGTATTGGAAGACCGAGCACAACAAATAGGGCGCCTGCTTCAGGAGAAAGAGGTCATTAGGAACAAGATCAAAGACATAGCTGACTACGTTGTGCAGAAATGTCACAAATGTGAGAGCATGACTACCTCCATGTTCTTTGCCTCTATGATGACTTTCGTCCACTAAGAGATAGATGATTTGGATCGACTTTAGGGAGACATCGCACACACGCCTGCACAAAGACCAGCCAATGCACCACAAGCCCCGAGAAGACAACTAGAAGCACTCGTTTATTTTTGATGATTTAGTTTCGAGTCTGTATTTTATTTCTTTCTAGAATGTTAAGTTGTTTTGACCTTTGTCTAGAGTCTGTACTGTTTCTTTATGATTGTCAGTATTTTAAAATTACTTGTAATGAAAAACAAAAGAGTTATCTTTAGTAGTGAAAATTGCATTTTATTATTTTATATCCATTTCTTGAACTACGTGATGATCTGATTCATGTGGCATCATGATACGTAGGCAATCCACGTAGGATTCGATCATAACCCTAAAAAAAGAGAAATGAAAAGAGAAAGAAAAGAGATAAAACATTAAAGTCGGGATGAAACACACAGCCGTCGCAAACATGTTAGAAAATGTTTGACTGCTTAGGTACATCGCATCCCAATGTGTAATTCCCTATATGTTAATATCTCGAACTAACCTGTTTGTTGTCTACTCTCTTAAGGTTCTTACTTATAAGGTGGTTGGTTTTTTTGCGGTGGTATTTTGGTGACACACCATAATTTTACAAGATCCAAGGAAGCATCGCGGTGACATCTTAAAGTCATCTGTCTATTGTCGAACCTGAGGATAGCCCCGCATCGGTTATTCCACAATCAGAATCAGCAGTTGCTGAAGAAAATAAGAGACTGAGATGTCGCATGTTAGAAATGTGGGATTCTTGGTTTAATGGCAGTGAGCCGCCTAATTCTATTCCCGGTTTCCCCGAGTTGATCCCAAGAACAAGAGGGACCACTAATGTTCCAATTTTAGCACCTAACCCATTCGTACCATTTGGGTTCCATACTATGACATCAAACTACATCCGAATGCCTTCTGAGGTCCGCCCCCAGGCACCGTCTTCTGGAATACCATCTGTTGTATTCACCGTACCACCAGCTACCAGTATGGCACAATCAACATTTCCACGAGAGAGCTTTGAGCCATCCAATTTCACTTTTCATGCTCCCCGGTTCCAACTAGATACTACCCGAGTCACTCTGAACTCTTATCCACAGCTCCCACAACTTGAATCTCTTATGGAGCAGGAGAGTATCTTGAGAAATCCTGAACAATAGGAGATGATGCGGATAATGAGAAGTCTTGAGAAAAGCTTGAAAAACATATAGAGCCTGAGTGGCCAAAAGAGCGTATCTTATGCCGATCTATGCATGTTTCCTCATGTGCATCTTCCCGTGGGTTTTAAAACATCGAAGTTTGAAAAGTATGACGGACATGGAGACCGGATCGCCCATCTGAAACAACATTGCAATCAATTGAGAGGGGCAGGGGGGGAAAGACGAGTTGTTGATGGCATACTTTGGAGAAAGCCTTGCTGGTATCGCTTCAGAATGGTATATAGATCAGGACATCTCCCCTTGGCACATACGGGATGATCTAGCTCAGGACTTTGTGTGATGACCCAAAAGGTCATCCTAAGTAATTTTAGCTATATCTGTGTTTCGAGGCTCCGAAAGCCTCCGTTGATCTCACCTCGATATGCGTGCGCAACCTGGGCGTGTAGCCGGGAAGCATCTATGTGAAAATCTGATTAAAAAAATTGAGTTCTTATAATAAATAATTGAATAAAGTTGAGTTTGGTCAACATTTTTGGTAAACGGACCCAGACCCGTGATTTGACAGTCTCGGAGGGTCCGTAGGAAAATATAGGACTTGGGTGTATGCCTGGAATCGAATTCCGAGGTCCCAAGCCCGAGAAATGAATTTTTAAAGGAAGTTGTTTTCTAAAAATAATAAAGGCTTTTGAAAATGAATAATTATGTGAAAACCGAGTTACCGGGCCTGTATTATGGTTACGGATCCCGGAACAGGTTTAATATATGTTATTTGACTCATCTGTGAAATTTGGTGTAAAACGGACTTGAAATGACGTGTTTCGGGTCAAAATTGGAAAAGTTAAGCTTTATGAAGTTTTAAGAAATTTCTATGAGTTTTGAGGTTTAATTCCTTGTTTTGATGATATTTTGATGATTTAAAAGCTTGAACAAGTCCGTATGATATTTTGGGAGTCGTGTGTAGTTTTGGTTTTGAGACCCGAGGGCTCGGGTGAGTTTCGGGTAGCTAACGGGGTGAGTTAAAGTGTAAAAATCTGGTGTGATTGCATTTTGCTAGTGTCAGTTCCATTACTCTATGCGATCGCATTGATTGGTCCGCGATCGCATAGCTTCGTGCCTGGGAGTAGACTGTTACACTATGCGATTGCATAGCACCCTCCGCGATCGCAGTGCACCCAATCTTGGACTCTATGCGATCGCATCCCTTCTTCCGCGATCGCATAGAGATATTTCGCCCGGTTATTCAATGAGTTCAAAACAGAATATTTCATACGGGACTTTGCTATTTTCAGCCTTCTTCTCCTCCTCCAACCTCCATTGTCGACCCCCAAGCTAGAATCCTTCAATAAACCCTTGGGTAAGTGATTTCAATTTCTATTTCTACCACTTTCCTTTCATAATCACTAGAATATAGGCCTAAAAACAGGGAAATTAAGATAGAAATTAGGGTTTTGGGTAGAGTTAGGTTTTTGGGAATTTTGGGTGATTCAACCTCAATTTGGGATCGGATCTTAAACAAATCATATATTTCAACTCGTTGGGTAATGGGTAGTCGGATTTTGGTCCGAGCCTCGGGTTTGGACCATGTGGGCCCGGAGTCAAAATTTTGAAATTTAGGAAGAATGCTTAGAAATTAGTAATTAGGCTATGGATTTGATTTATTGAGCCATTATTTATATACTTGGGTTGATTATGTCTAGATAACACCGTTCCGGAGTCGAATTCTAAAGGAAAGGCGGTCTTAGAGGGTTGATTGCTATACTTTGGACCAAGATAAGTGTCTTGCCTAACTTTGGTGAGGGAATAGGCATTATTTGCTATGTTCTAAGTGATCATCATGTTCATTGCATAGGTGAGGTGACGAGTACCTATGCAATGTGTGTCAAGCATGCC
Organism: Nicotiana undulata; assembly: GCA_005239495.1. Taxonomy (NCBI): domain Eukaryota; kingdom Viridiplantae; phylum Streptophyta; class Magnoliopsida; order Solanales; family Solanaceae; genus Nicotiana; species Nicotiana undulata. Next base: position 40,998 of record ML241651.1, on the reverse strand, counting down.
CGTGAGTCTATTTGATAGAAATTGCAGTATTTCTTCCATGTTTAGCATATTATGAAATTGTTTCTACTTGGTAATCCATTCTCGTTGAAAGTATTGGTCGTTGATCTTGAGAAGTGTTGATACGAATGAGAATCCAAGCGTAAAATATACAATTGAAGTGATTGGTTATAGCTGAGACCCTTGCCGGGCATTTGTTGAGTTATTAAATGATGATTTCTCCTTGCCGGGACGATAGAATTTGATTTAATATTTCCATACACTTGAGACTTCTTATTGTTGATTTTCACATTATATTGTTGATTTTTTATTATTTATTGCACGAGGGGGACATGTCGTGCTGATTGTTTGTTATTTATCACACGAGGGGACATGTCGTGTTGATCGTTTATTATTTATTGCATGAGGGGACATGCCATGATGATTGTTTGTTATTTATCACACGAGGGGACATGTCGTGTTGATCGTTTATTATTTATTGCACGAGGGGACATGTCGTGCTGGTTGTTTATTATTTATCACACGAGGGGACATGCGTGTTGATCGTTTATTATTTACTGCACGAGGGGACATGTCGTGCTGATTGTTTGTTATTTATCACACGAGGGGACATGTCGTGTTGATCGTTTATTATTTATTGCACGAGGGGACAAGTTGTGCTGATTGTTTGCTATTTATCACACGAGGGGACATGTTGTGTAGATCGTTTATTATTTACTGCACGAGGGGACATGCCGTGCTGATTGTTGGTTATTTATCACACGAGGGGATATGCCGTGTTGATCGTTTATTATTTATTGCACGAGGGGACATGCCGTGCTGATTGTTGGTTATTTATCACACGAGGGGATATGCCGTGTTGATCGTTTATTATTTATTGCACGAGGGGACATGCTGTGCCATGATTTACATTGATTATACCATGTTTTGCATAGTGAGGAGGAGAGTAAAAGCACGAAGGGTGATGCCGTGCCGTTATTTACATTCCTGGCATTTGTACTTGTCTTTACTTGGTATTTTCTGTTAAACTGCTTCTTATCTGCTTTCTTATGATCAATATACTGTCATATCTCACTTGTGATCCCTTTAACTGCTCCCGTTTCCCTAATTTGTCTGCTTACTTTTTACGTTGCTATCTGTGTTATATGTTGTAGAACAGGACATGTGAACATCGTTGCTAAGTCTAGCCTCGTCACTACTTCAGCCGAGGTTAGGCTCAGCACTTACTCAGTACATGGGGTCGGTTGTACTGATGCTACACTGCACTTCTTAATGTTGTGCATATCCCGCACCCGGACACAGTGGACCGCATTGAGGGAGTAACCTTCAGTCCACCCAGAGCTTCAAGGTATACCCGCTGGCGTTCGTGGGCCTTGGTGTCTCTCTGCATTTGGATTCCTTATTGTCTTACTTTTTCTCCTAGTTTAAAGGCAATTATATATTTCTTTTCAGACTCTGTATTTAGCACTCAGTTTAGATAGTTCGTGAGGTTGTGACATCCCGGTTTTGGGATTATGCGATACTGTTATCTTTACTATGTCATTACGCATTTTCAGAGTATTGTTACATTTCCGCTGTTAAAGGTATAAAGTATGATGGGTATTCCAGTTAAGATACGAAGGGTATTAATTTTACTACTGTTGAATTGATTTAAAAATATTAATGTGTAGTATACGTTGGCTTGTCTAGCGGGTTCAACGTTAGACGCAGTCACGGTCTGAAAGGTGGGATTTCGGGTCGTGACACTTTGTGAGGCAGTTTCAATATAACGTGGACATAACTCCCAACAGAAACTCTCTATCCAACCTTAAGAAGAATGTTTCCGAAAGCTTCCGAGAATACGTCATCAAATGGCGTGAACAGACATCCAGAGTAAAACCTCATATGGATGAGACCGAAATGGTCAGTGTTTTTCTTACAGGCCCAAGAGGCCGATTACTTTCAAAACATTATGTCTTCCATAGGCAAACCGTTCTCGGAGGCCATCAAAATTGGTGAAATGTTAGAAAATGGCTTAAAGACGGGTCGTATTTTGAGTCAGTCAGCCCTGAGAGCCACCTCCCAAGCCATTCAGAGCGGCTTAGGAGGCTTAGCAAGCAGGAAGAAGAAAGAAGAGGGAGCCATGATGGCTTTAAGCCTAAGAAGTTCTCGACGACCTCGGTACTATCCAGGCCCATCTCCTAGAGCTTCACAGCATTATTATCCTCATCAAGACGCACCCTATGCTATGACTCCCCATCCCTATGCAGTGATGAATGCTCAGCCATACCCTCGGCCACAACAACAATATAATCAAAACAGAGCTCCACCTCCCAGAAATAACCATCCTCACCAAGCTCCATATAATCCACGTCCTCCCCAGAACAACTACCAATACAATGCCCATCCCCGTGAAACACCCAGGAGAACTAACTTCATGCATATTGGGGAGGCATACTCTAGCCTCCTTCCGAAACTAGTTCAGATGGGTATTTTGCAGCCTGTACCTCCGAACATGCAGAATCCAGAATCTCCATCATACTGGCGGGTACTAGGTGTGCCTATCATTCTGGGCGGAAGGGCATGATACTGAGTACTGTTGGACTCTCAAAAGAGCAGTTGAAAAGTTAATTTAACAGAAAAAAGTATTTATAAGGGACGAGGAGGTTCTCAATGTAACAAACAATCCATTGCCAGCCCACAACAACGGGCCTGTCATCTGAATGATTTGTGAAGACAAGGAGTTTGACCATGCATTAAAAGCCATCATTGCCATCGCAGACACAGAAAGGAAATCTAAAACGCTGGCAAAACCAGGAAGGGATGAAAAGAAAACAAAGCCTACCATCTAGAATAAAGAAAAGGTCAAGGAAGTAGAGAGAGAGGTGACACCAGCTAAAGAAGTCGTCCTCTATGTTCCAAGAGCTCCCCAAAACATGCAGCTAATGTTGAGCCCTTCAAAACGATTGGAGCTGAAATCAAATCCACAAAGAATGTATGTACCAAAAGGGACATATGTTGCAAAAGGTCCGGCCATTTCACCAAAGCCAAATGAGCCCCTGATCATCAGTCGCCGGCCACAAATCCAAATCAAAGATACTACTGCCATCCCCTGTAATTATAATCAAACATTGGTTACTCATAGAGGGAAGGAAGTCAGAGAGCAAGTGAATGAAACAAACCCATCTGGGAAGTATCACAACCCAGAATAGTTGAACAGAGCCAAACATAAGCGGTTCCCTCTCAAAAAGCCTATTACCGCCGAAAAAGCGGAGGAATTCTTAAGCAAAATGAAAACTTCTAAGTATGTTGTGGTTGAAGAACTCAGAAAAACTCCTACTCATGTTCCACTCTTTTCTATGTTGTTGGGCTCAGATGAGCACCAAAAGGTACTTCTAAATATGCTAAATGAGGCGTATGTACCAACCGAGACCACAGTTGAACAACTAGAGAGAATGGCAGAACGTTTCTTCGAAGTGAACAAATCTCCTTCAGTCGAAACGACTTACCTCCCGAGGGAGCTTCTCATAACAAGGTCTTGCACTTGACAGTCAAAGGCGAGGGATACTATGTAAAAAGGGTCATGCTGGATGGAGGGTCTGGGGTAGATATTTTCCCTCTGTCAACATTGCAGGGAATGGAAATCGGCACCGAAAGGATCATGCCAAATAATGTCTGTGTCCATGTTTTCAATGGTATCAAAAGAGACACTATAGGGGAAATTGACATAGTCCTCACTATAGGCCCTGTGGACTTTGAGGTGACATTCCAAGTCCTAGACATGGACACTTCGTATAATTTTCTACTAGGAAGACCCTGGATTCATGTTGCAGGGACAGTACCCTCTAGTCTCCATCAGATGGTCAAGTTTGAATATGAGAATCAAGAAATAGTGATCCATTGAGATGATGAACAATCGATATACAGAGACCCCTCGGTTCCTTGTCTTGAGGCAAGAGAAGGAAGTGAGCACATTGTGTACCAGGCTTTTGAAATTGTTCTTGCCGATTAGTGCGAGGAAGGTACTCCATGCCTTTAGCCTTGTTTTTCGAGCGCATCAATCATGGTCGTCGGCAAAATGATTAAACATGGATACAAGCTCGGGAAAGGGCTTGGGGCATCTTTGCACGGCATCACAGAACCCGTTACTTTGCCTATCAACAAGAATTTCTTTGGCATAGGGTTTCAAGCTACTCCTGCTGATGAGACATGGGCTGAAGAGCGTAAAAGAGATGGATGGTAGAGAAGAAAAAGAGGCCTTCACGGCCGAGGAAATTGAAGAGATTTGCAGGGCGATGATAGAGATGTTGTATGAGGCTCACATGGTTCAACCGGGTGAAGGCTCGAGCACCGCTGAGGTGCAATATATGGGGCCAAATGGCAAATTGCAGAATTGGAAAGCTACTCCCTTCCTAGTCATGCGGGAATCTTGGTAGTTCATGTTTAGCTATCCTTTCTACACTCCGAGTTATTTCAGGGTGTAACTCGAGTGTTTTAATTTTATTGTCTTTTAAATTCCGATGTAAAACCATGTTATCTTAAAATTCAATGAAATGAAATCAATATTTCATCCCCTATGAATCCTCTTTTATTATTCTTTCTGATTTTTTATATTTTTCTTATTTGTTCAGTCCTAATAATTTGGCCTTAAATCAAATGACATGCTTGCGAACTTCATGCCTAGATCATAAAACGTCGTCTAACTGTGAAATAATGAATCAAGAGTTCGAATATGATGAAGATGAGGCTTTTAGGGAAATAAATCGAGAATTGGAACAATTTGAGAATAAGCCTAAGCCATACCTAAACAAAACCGAGCCAATCAATTTGGGAAATTCAGAAGAGGTCAGGGAGACCATGATAAACATTCACACCAAGGAAAAAAGAAGAGATGCATTGATCCAACTCTTGTTTGAATTTAAAGATGTGTTTGCATGGTCTTACGATGACATGCCAGGGCTAATTGTCGATCTAGTGGTACACAAATGGCCAACTCATCCTGATTATCCGCCTGTCCAGCAAAAACAAAGAAAACTCAAAACATACATTAGTGAGAAAATTAAAGAAGAGGTCGCTAAACAATTAAAAGTCGGTGTAATACGAGTAGTCAGATACACCACATGGCTAGCCAACGTACTCCCAGTACCAAATGAAGACGGGAAGATCCAAGTATGTGTTGATTTCAGGGATTTGAACAAAGCGAGTCCCAAAGAAAATTTCCCGTTACCAAACATCCATATCCTTGTCGACAATTGTGCCAAACATGAGGTAAGTCATTTGATGATTGTTATGGTGGGTATCATCAAGTCCTGATGGATGAAGAGGATGCTGAAAAGACAGCTTTCACCACACCGTAGGGGATCTATTGCTACAGGGTCATGCCATTCGGTTTGAAAAACGCCGGGGCAACTTATATGAGAGCCATAACTTCCATCTTCCATTACATGATGCACCAAGAAATCGAGGTGTATGTCGATGATGTAATTATTAAATCCAGGACACAAGAAGACCATGTTCGAGATTTGAGAAAATTCTTTGAGCGGCTACGCAAGTATGACTTGAAATTGAACCCTGCTAAATGTGCATTTGGTGTTCTATCTGGGAAACTCTTGGGGTTTATAGTCAGTAGAAGAGGCATTGAATTAGATCCAACAAAGCTAAAATCTTTCCGAGATCTCCCACATCCGAGAACCAAGAAAGAAGTCATGAGTTTACTGGGAAGATTAAACTACATCAGCCGGTTCATTGCACAGCTTACAACCACCTGTGAGCCCATATATAAGCTGCTAAAGAAAGATTCGGCGATTAAATAGACAGATGAATGGCAAGAAGCTTTTTACAAAATCAAAGAATATTTGTCAAACCCGCCAGTGTTGGTCCCACCTGAGCCCGGGAGACCTTTGTTCTTGTACCTGACCATCTTGGAGAACTCTTTTGGCTGTGTCCTCGGGAAATACGATGTTACCGGGAAGAAAGAACAAGCCATCTACTATCTGAGTAAGAAATTTACTAGGTATGAAGCAAAATACACTCTGCTGGAGAGAACTTGCTATGCCCTAACTTGGGTTGCTCAAAAGCTCAGACATTATTTGTGGCCTATAGCACAATCTCATAACCACGTTGGATCCTTTAAAATACATATTTCAAAAACCAATGCCCACGGGAAGGCTAGCAAAATGAAAAATCTTGCTCACGGAGTTCGATATTGTCTATGTCACCCGCACGACCATGAAAGCCCAAGAATTGGCCGATCTTCTGGATGAGAACCCGGTTGATAATGAATACCATCCCTTAAGAACTTATTTCCCAGACGAGGAAGTAAGTTCAGTCGAGGTAATCCCAGAAGACACCAACATTTGGAAAATGTTTTTCGACAGAGCCGTAAATGTAAAAGGTGTTGGGATTGGGGCAATATTGATCTCACCCACAGGACAACATTATCCAGACACCGCCCGTCTTCGGTTCTTCTGTACAAACAACACTGCTGAATATGAAGCTTGCATAATGGGCATGAACATGGAAATTGATATGGATGTGGAGGAATTGTTAATTATGGGGGACTCTGACTTGATCATCAAACAAGCACAACGCGAATGGGAAACTCGAGATATCAAGCTTTTTCCATATAGACAACCTGTGGAAGATCTCAGCAAGAGATTCTAATCCATTGAGTTCAAGTATATTCCTCAATTCCACAATGCTTTAGTTGATGCATTAGGTACCTTAGCTGTAATTCTTCCATATCCGGGCAATGCCCATATTGACCTGTTGGAGATTCAAATCCGGGACAGACATGGTATCATGATATTAAAAGGTTCTTGAAAACAAAATAATACCCGGAGCAGTCCAGTGGAGATCAAAAGAGAACACTTAGAAGTCTCGCCAGCAGTTTCTTCTTAAGTGAAGAGGTGTTGTATAAAAGAACCCATGATCTGAATCTGTTAAGGTGCGTGGATGCCAAAGAAGCTGAAAAGATTATGAACGAAGTGCATTCAGGAGTATGCAGTCCCTATATGAACGGATATGTCCTAGCAAAGAAAATCCTGCGGGCCGGATATTACTGGATGACCATGGAAAAGGATTGTTTCAATTTTGTCTAAAATTGCCATCAGTGTCAAATACATGGCGACATGATTCATGCACCACCCATAGAGTTACATCCCATGTCAGCACCTTGGTCGTTAGTTGCGTGGGGAATGGATGTCGTTGGGCCAATCGAGCCAAAAGCTTCAAATGGACACAAATTTATCTTGTTTGCCATCGACTATTTTACAAAATGGGTCAAAGCAGTCACATTCAAAGCCTTCACTAAGAAGGCAGTGGTGGACTTTGTGCATTCCAACATCATTTGTCATTTTGGCATTCCAAAAACAATCATTACCGACAATGCCGCAAATCTAAATAGCCACTTGAAGAGGGAGGTATGTGAACATTTCAAATCACACACCATAATTCCACCCCTTACCAGCCCAAAGCCAATGGTGTCGTTGAAGTAGAAAATAAAAACATCAAGAAAATCCTCCGAAAAATGATCCAAAGTTCTATGCAGTGGCATGAGAAATTGCCTTTTGCATTATTGGGATATCGCACAACCGTGCGCACATCAATTGGAGCTAGACCTTATCTATTGGTTTACGACACTGAAGTCGTAATACCTACAGAAGTTGAAATCCCTTCCCTTTGGATCATTGTCGAAGCTGAGATTGAGGATGATGAATGGGTCAAAACCCGATTGGAACAATTTACTCTGATCGGTGAGAAAAGAATGGTCGCAGTTTGTCATGGGAAGTTGTACCAACAAAGAATGGCCCGTGCTTATAACAAGAAAGTGCTCCCTAGGAATTTCGAAGTGGGGCAACTTGTCCTAAGGCGTATCCTCCCGCATCATGAAGAGGCGAAAGAAAAATTCGTCTTAAATTGGAAAGGTCCATACATCATAAGAAAATCGTTACCAAAAGGAGAATTGTATTAAGGGGACATCGAAGGAAATGACCTCGAAACGGTTGTCAATGCAGATGCAGTCAAAAGGTACTATGTTTGACCTTTTCGTGATGTTGATGCTCCCCGATCAAAATGACGAAGAATTTCATTCATGCTACCCCAAACACTATCAACCTTTGTAAACCCTCTTGAGCCGTTTAGTCTTCTTTCATTACTCTCCTTGGAACATAAAAAAAATCAAAATCAAAATACAAAACAAAACAAAAATGTTCCCTGAACTACGTTTGACTTGATTCCGAAAGGATACGTAGGCAGCCTCTCCCCGGGGTTCGGTCACACCAAAAGAAAATTCCACATTTCCCCCAAGATTTTGAGCTGGGGGGGAAACTGCTACGATATGTTCGGCGATATTTCCCTTTAAAAGTTCCAAAGTTGTAATTTGATACAAATTATTTTTACCCAAAATCATGTTCAAGTCCTTTCAATCGATCAGCAAAGAAGTCCAAAATTGGAGATACAGTTATTTTGATCTGATGCAAGCAAATAAGAGAAATTAAAATGAGAGAGTCTTATCGGTGAAAACCCACATGGGCACGATGAGGCGACAGTAAGAAGAGAAATTAAAATGAGATAGTCTTATCGGTGAAAACCCACACGGGCACCATAAGGCGACGGTGAGCAGAGAAATTGAAAATGAGAGAGTCTTGTTAGTAAAAACTCGCAAAGAGCACTACAGGGTGATGGCGAGAAGAGAAAAGAGAGAGATTAGTCAGTGAAAACCCGCAAAGGAAACCATTGATCAAAAAGAGGATAATTGGTCACTGACACGGAAACGGTCCGGGGCAAGATTTCTCGATCTTGGGATAATAGTTGTGATGACGTTCTGAGAGTCGGACGGTTTACATAGATCGGACATCCAGTCCAAGAGGCATGTCATGTTCATTGGAGGCCGCATACACTCCAGATAAGTCCTTCTTTCATTTCTCCGAAAGGGATATGTTTTGTCTAAATTCATTTTTTCCGTTCCTTTGTTATTTTCTTTAAATCCCTTTCAGTCTAACTCTTTTTCTAAAGTAAGGCAAAGAAAGGATGGAAAAATTGATTTACAGAGCTCTCATTTGACACGGGCTAATATCCAAAAGGCACCTAGCCTCATCAGGGGCATCGAGTCGATCCCGACTGGCCGCAACGGCCGATGCTTCAAACTCAAAACCCTCGAAAGGAGAAAATCAAATTGAAATGCCTACAAAGGCAAAGGAAGTTGAAAAATCCAAGTCCCACATGGCTAACCATCTCGGCAAAAGTTTGAAAGCCGAAGTACACCAAATACTTTGAAGTTGAAATGAATGGCCAACAAGGGGCGAAATAAAATTGGAAAGGTAAAGTCCCACGCGACTAGCCGTTACAAAAAAGTTTGAGGAGCCAAAATCTCACCAACGCTCCGAACGTCCAAAAGAAAAGCAAGTGAAAGACCTAGAAAAAGCAAAATAAGGTCAAATGTCGGGTCCCACGTGACCAATTGCCATAGTAAAATCCAAACAGCCAAGATCCTTGGAATTAAAGCTAAAACCCAAATCCCCAGCAAGCAAGCAAGCAGTTGAGATCATCGTCGAAAGATGGGCCGAGATCAAGCAAGTTTAAATAATCAAGGCCGCAAAACCAACCACCGTTTCAAACTAACAATTGTTCTTTGTTTGAAGGAAACAGATGTAACTCGAAAGTAACCTTGCAAAAAGCAAGTGCAACCAAAAGGAAATTTCGCAAGGGCTAGAAGGAGCTTTGCAGCAACGACTCCAGAGATGGAAGTTTCCTCCGAAAATGCTTTCCCGCATTCCCTCATTCTCTAAAAATAAAACAAAAAGGAAGAAGTAAAAGAAGAAAAATGATGTTGAAAACAATTCAAACCCAAAGTAGTATAAGGCCCCAATCCCTAGCTACACTTTTTCCAACATAGGACATTCCATTCCTTAGTTGATGCCAACGTACGGTCTCCATTCCCTAGTTGATGCCAGCATAACCTGATGCCGACATAACTCGATGCCAACCTAGGATATCCTAGTCCTTAGTCGATGCCAACATAGGGTCCCACTCCCTAGTTGATGCCAGCATAACCTGATGCCGACATAACTCGATGCCAACCTAGGATATCCTAGTCCTTAGTCGATGCCAACATAGGGTCCCACTCCCTAGTTGATGCCGGCATAACTCGATGATTCTTCCAACCTAGGATATTGCATTCCTTAGTTTATGTCAACATAGGGTCTCACTCCCTAGTTGATGCCGACATAACCCGATGATTTTTCAACTTAGGATCCCATTCCCTAGTAGACACCAACATAACCTGGTAATTTTTTCCTGACAACAGCATGATCTATTGATCTTCTCCAGACACCGGCATAACCCGGTGATCTCTTTTCCTGGCAGCAGCATAACCTGTTGGCCTTTCCAGACACCAACATAACCTGGTGATGTTTTCTTGACAACAATATAACCTGTTGGTCTTCTCCCAACACCGGCATAACCCGGTGGTCTCTTTTCCTAGAAACAGCATAACTTGTTGATCCTTTCCGGACACCAGCATAACCTGGTGATCTTTTCTTGACAACAGCATAACCTGTTGGTCTTCTCCCAACACCGGCATAACCCGACGGTCTCTCTTCTTAGCAACAACATAACCTGTTGATCCTTCCCAACACCACCATAACCTGGTGATCTTCTTTTGGCAACAGCATAACCTGTTGATCTTCTCCAGACACCGGCATAACCCGGTGGTCTCTTTTCCTAGCAACAACATAACATGTTGATCCTTCCCAACACCGGCATAACCTGTTGTTCTTCTTTTGACAACAGCATAACCTGTTGATCCTTCCCAACCCCAGCATAACCTAGTGATCTTCTCTTGACAACAGCATAACCCGTTGACCCTTCCCAGAAGCCGACATAACCCGGTGATCCTTTCCTAACAATAGCATAACCTGTTGATTTTCTCCTGATGCTGGCATAACCTGGCGATCTTTTCTGACGACGGAATAACCTGTCGATCTTGTCAACATAGGGTCTCCAATCCCTAGTTGATTTTACTTTTAGGCATAAGGTATCCACCCCCTAGTCTGCATTCACCCCGGGTACACCATTCCCGACCTTTCATTGGTTTCAATAATAAAGAAGTACAGATTTTATTACAATAACTCACGAAACTTTCCTAGTGGAAACTGGGGCAGAAGGTTTTGTTCGTTTGCTCTTGATTTTGCACACATTACACTTTAGGGCAATGGATTCGAGACGACCAAAAGAAGAAGTTTCAATCAAGAATAGAAGATAAAAAGAGAAGATTGAACCCAAAGTACAGAAACGGGGAAGACGTGGACTATGTAGGAAGATATTGAAGTCATCCGTTGTGTATATCTTGCCTTGATCCGGAAGACGAATATGAAGCCAACACTTGCAGCCAATAAGAATCAAGATCAAGGTCAGAGTCAGCAAAAGCCAAGACTCAAGACCAAGCCTTAGAGTATACAGATAGGGATCTTGTAACTAGTAGTTGATAGACTTAGTTAGTCTTTTTCGTTTTGTTACGTTGGTGTAATAAGGAGCTCAGCGGTAGTAACTGCAGCAACAACCGCAGTGAAATCACAGTTACACGGTAGTCCCAGCTACCAAGATTTCAAGAACTACACTAACTTGATTCCTTTATAGCCAAGGATATGTAGGCAACCTGTGAAGCAGGGTTCGGTCAATCTTTTTCAAAAACCAAAAATGCTTCGCATGGAGTATTTGAACGGGTAAAAGTTGTTCATAACTGCTCACCTTGTCTTTGCCCGAAACTCTTTGTGTTTCCAAGCAAAGAGGGGCAGCTATGAGAATATAATATTTAACCTACCATATACTCCTACAAAATTCAATAAATAAATCAATATGATAATTTTTTGTTGAATTTCAGTGTTATTTGTGAATTAGTTTTGCATTGCATAATCATAATTTATCTTTTAAAATTCATAAATGATTTAAAGTTGCATAATTAGGTGCCTAACCTCAATCTTTTTATTAGAAATTTACAAAAATTATCTCAAATAATTACAAGGTTTTAATGATTAATTACATAATTTAATCATTTTCCATAAGAAAATTACGAAATTTGTTCTTTAAATGATTAGGAGTATTAAACTAAATGGTTTTACTCTTAAATTAGCTTATTAATTAATTTATAATTAGGCAAAACTAAGTTAAAATTAGTTGCTACTTTTAAAATTTAATTTGGATTAATAGGTTAATTAATTTAAGGAAAAGGGATTAAGTCTGACCTAGGCCAAATTACCCAGGCCCAAGGTTTCTTTCCCAATACCCAACCCAAACGAGCTAAACCCATTCAGCCCAAGTCCCTCAACAAACGACCCCGTTTTAGACCAAACTAATCCCATCAGTTGATCTCCGCAGATCTAACGACTGAGAACAAATCTTCCACTAGCTATAAAATTGTCCTAACACACCCCCTACCCTCAAACTCACCTCCCCTAACACCCCTCCGTCTCTCTCTCTAACCTCGTTGCCGACCACCGTACTCCGCCGCCCAGAAATCGCCTGCCGACGGCGGAGCACCACCAAACCACCTCAAAATTTTACTAAACACTCCTCTCCCTCCCCTCAATCACCTCCTACCATTAGCTTGCCCAAAAACCCACCCAAAATTCACTAACCTTAGATCTAAAAAAACTGAAACCCTAAGAACGTAGCTCCGACCGATTCCAAGACCCCCAATGACTCAAACCTACATGAGTCGATAGCTCTTGGTGAGAGCTATCGATTCATATGGGTTTGGACCATTTCCGAACCCCGCCGAAATCCGGCCAAAGTTCGGCGAGTCACCGGAATCCAGCCAAACCCCTCTAACTGGTACCCCCTCCCCTTTCGCTTCTATGTCTTTTAATTATTTTCAGATTAAAATCATGTATTTTGTTTGCCCTATATATCACTGTTTTTCTATTTTTTTTCTTTTAATTATTTCGATTAAAATTTAAGTGTCTCCATGCATGTCTAATTGTATAAATAACTAGTTTAATTATTAATCAATTAGAGTTTCACGTTTGTTCTGGTTTAGGTAAAAATAAATTATTATTTAAGGTTCATAACCCCATTAATGTTAGGTTTTTCCGATTTCCTTTTGTTTTTTCTTGTTTTTTCTGTTTTGCTTAGGATGAATTTATGAGTTGATTGGTTACAGCTTAACACAAAAACCTGCATGTTTAAGTATATGTGAACTAGTAAATTAGAATTTCATTACTCAACCTTAACTAACTAGCCTAATGTTGCATACATTTTGCCTCATCAATATCAAATACTGTTTTTTAATCGAATCAAGGTTTGTGTACTGATTTTGCATAACTTGGTTATTTTCTTTTGGGTTTTTTACTTTTAATTTCTGATTTTCCTTGACTATTTCCCCTTGTAAACAATTCATGTGTATTAATAAACTAATGTACAACCTGTTGATAAATTATTAGCAAAATTAGTAAAACTAATAATTTCCTTGACTCGATCCTTTAATTAAACTCTAGGTTTCTTGTGCATCATCATTCTGATTTTTATTTTTTTAAGTTGTTTTAGCCCATAAAATTAAATGTGCTTAGGACTAATTAAAGAGAACTTGTTAATTCATTTGTTAGGTTAGATCCTTAATTGTATAATAATTTTAGTTTTCCCAAAGCTTTAAAAGAATACAATTGAAACAAGTTTAGGATTGTAAATACTAGAAACATCTAGCTGGTTTTATAAGGTCCTAAAAGAATTTCTAAAATCAGATTAGAGTCAGAGTTTTGGGGTATAATTGAAATAATCAACACTTGAAAGGATAAATATGGAATAGAATATTAGAATGTTCTAGATTGGTACAGTTGTCCCCATTTTTCACATGCAAAATGCTGAAATTGAGCCTGAAAAGGACGGACAACTGTCCAAATATAGGGAATAATCTGATTTATGGTATAATATACTTTTTTTGATGCTACCATAGGATACACTATTAAATGAAAGGGACTCCCTCATTCTAGAGCAGAGTTTTTAGAAGCAGCTACTACTAACAAAGAAATCTGAATATAGAAATTTCACACACACACATTGTAGAAATCCTACACTGAAAAATACTCAAAATAGATGCAGAAAACAAGCTGAAAACTGGTTTTCCTCAGCTTTGGTATTTTGAAGATTCTATTCTTAGTTGCTGATTTTTAAAAAGAATATTCATATGGGCTATAATTTCGGGTCAAGAATCTGGGATTTCTTTGCTGATTTTCCTGGGCCTTTTTCCTTGGGTTTGCTTTTTGGTCTTCTTGTTGTGCTTGGTACTGCTGATTGAGCTGAAAGTTTCTTATTTTCCGATCTTTATTTGGTTTTTCTCTTTGCTTTTATTTTCACTATCCATGTATGTAACAGGTTTTCCCTTTAATAGAAATTGTTTAGCTAAAAAATCTGTATTTATTTGATGTTGAAACCTCCTCTGTTTTGCCATGAATTTCCTTGTTAATTGCAAAGTCATTTTTTGAGTTGATGGGCCATGTGTTAATATTACTCTAAATGTTTGTTCAGGTCATAAATATCTGAATTATCTTGTTAGGTTTGTTAAATTTCTTCCCTGTCTATGCGTGATTATAATGGTATACATGCTGATAAGTTCTAACTAAGCGTATAAGAACCCTACCTTTAAAGACTGCATTAAAGAAAGTGCATATGACCCTTTAATGGTAAGATTCACCATAACAATGCATAAACTTTCTTTTTTGGGTTGCAGGTGTTGAGCTAACAAAAGGGACGTTTAGTTAGGAACTGTAGCACATTTTTACGGATTTTGTAGATAATTGTTTATAGGCAATGATCATATAAATTTATTCTAAAAACTGCATGTAATGGACTTGACTATTCAGTATTATTTCATTTTTTGCATTCTTAAACATGGTTATGATCTTAAAAGGGTGGTGTTAGATTAATAGTTACACTCCTGGACCAGATTATGGCCAGAAGTTTCAGCTTTAGACTTCGTAGCCAACAGGGTCCAATCAAAATATTAAAACAAAATCTTTAGCCTTGCATAAATCTAGTCGACATTAAACTTTCAAATAAAAAATATTTTTATGAATTACCAATTGTCTCTTCAAATGCCATAATTTTGTATATATCATATTTTCAAGTGTGGAAATCGTAATAGCTGTGTTTAGGTATAAAACCCAGCAATTAGACCATGTACTCATCTTCAAAATTAGCCCATAGTTGTAATTAACCCAGATTATTTGAAGTTCTGTTATCACTGTTAAATTTGAGCACAATAATCTTATGTGTTTTACGTTCAATTTTACATAAGTGTGATTGAAATTGGGTAGTACATGTTATATGCTTTCCTCTTGCAAAAGTACAAGTCAAGAATTGGCCTAGCCCATTTAACGTAGCTGGGCCATTGTTAACAAAAGCCCAAATATTCATCCTTAGTTGGGCAAGCCTAGCCAACAATTTCATACCTTGTAGTTCAAAATACTTTTTCCTTAGACTAGTAAGACTTAGCAAACAACCTTTTGAAAAACATATAAAAAATGCTTAACTCATCCTTAATTAGATAATTAGACTTCGACGATATATTAATAATCAAAGTATACGTTCGCGTAACTTTGAATGAAAATAATTCTTCTAGTAAATAAATATTTTTTTTTAAATTGTGTATACGTTTATGTAACACAAATAAAGATTAAAATGAACAGGCGTAGATATACCTTTAGGAACTGATTTTTGAAATTATTATCGGAATTGCGTACATGTTCGCGTGACGTGATTTCGATTTCTTTTACACCAAAACAAAAAAATATGTGCTTGCACAAGTTTGGCCATTTCTTTAAAGAAATCAAGTTTACACATACGTAACCCGTAGCCCTTTAAATACAATTGAATAATAAAAATAGTAAAAGTATAAAATGCACATCGGTAAAAAAAAAAAAATCAGTAATTAAACAACCTAGGCTAAGTTTAGTCATTAAGCGATCGTGCTAGAACTACGGAATTCGGGAGTGCCTAACACCTTCTTCTGAGTTAACATAATTCCTTACCCAGATTTCTGGTTCGCAGACATTTTAAACAGAGTCAAAAAAATTCTCGATTTGGGATTCCAAATAAACAAATGGTGTCCCGGAACACTGTAAGAAAATCCGGGTAGCGACTCTAAAACTAATAAAATAAATCCCAAAATTAAATAATGTCACTTTAATTGAAAAACCTCCCTAATCCACCCTTACAGGTTAAAAAGGAGGTGTGACAGTTCCTATGGGCATCTGCGGGTGTACGTAATTTCTCCGCTCAATACTTTTTGGAACATACTACTATTGTTATATTTTGTTTCATAGCCTCAAGTATCTATCCTTATGGCCTTACTACATCTTGGTAGGGGCTCACGTCTCATATGGAAACATCTGAAGTGATTTTCCTAATCCACCTAGGGACAATACTATACTTCATTAGCCGTATTTCTTAGCATCTAAACGTGATTCATTATTCTAATCTTGTGAAATTCATCAAATCCCTTTTTTTGAATCATTACCCAATCAAAAACCTGTAACGACCTGGTATGTCGTTATGTAAAACCTGCATTATTATCACTGTTATTGACTTGTTATAGATTGGTTATTCCATTATTGATGTGTTAGAGTTGATAGGCTTGAAATCGAAATTGTTAAATGAGAATTCAGTCACTTAGTCTTAAAAAAAATAGCCTTAAAATGAGAAAAAGTCAACTGAGAGTTGACTTATTGGTAAACGATCCCGGAATGTTGATTTTATGGCTCGAATAGCTTCGTTATGTGATTTGGGACTTAGGAGTGTGTTCAGAATAATTTTGTGATGTCCGGTGTAGAATTAGGCTTGAATTGGCGAAAGTTAGTTTTGATGATTTCCGATCGGCAGTGGAAAATAGGCTATCACGGTCGGAATGGAATTCTGAAGGTTGGAACAGGTTCGTAATCTCATTTTGGATGTGTCTGCAAAGTTTTATGTCAATCGGAGTTGATTTGGATAGTTTTGGCATCATTGGTGGATTTTAGACTTGAATCCGGTGAGAATTTGGTGAGAATTTTAGACTGCAAAGTTTCATGTCAACAGGTTCTTAGGCTTGAATCCGGTGAGAATTTGGTGTTTTGATATTAGTTTTGACGTTTTGAGAGTGAAAATAATTTGAATGACCATAGGTGACGTGTTAGTATATTTGGTTGGGGTCTCGAGGGGCTCGGGATTGATTTTGGGTGACTAACAGACACATCCGGACTTGAAAGCTTTGTTGTTTTTGCTGGTGTGTTGCAGGGTAAAAAATACTCTACGTGATCACGGGGTGTCAAATGCGATCGCATAGGTAAATTGGGAGGCCAGGAAAATATACTCTATGCGATCGCAAGTGAAGGGACGCGATCGCAGAGTAGAATGAAAATTAGTCGTGCGATCGCATAGCAAGATGTGCGACCGCACAGGGGAAGGCTGGGCGCATGAGGGAAGAGGATAAAAGCACTGTGTGATCGCGTACACAGTGCTGCGATTGCGAAGGTATGGGGAAAATTGGTCAGTGCGATCGCGGAGCTTTGACCGCGATCGCGGAGAGTAAAATAATTGGGCATATTTAAATAACCCTTCCGCGACTTGAACCCTCTTTTTCACTATTGTTGTACGGAAAAGAGCTCTTGGGGGCGATTTTGAAGAGGGAAATTCTTGTTCTTCATAGAGGTAAGTGTTCTAGTCATTAATACTCGATTATGGGTGATTATAGAGCATAAAACCAATGTAAATTCATGGAAAATCAGTAAATAAATTGAGTTTTAGGGCTTGAGATTAAGAGACTTATAGGGGTCGATTTGAGGGGTCAAACGGACTCCGATTTTGGTGTTCTTTATATGTACGGACTCGTGAGAGGATGAAGAACACTTTCCTATAATAAATTTCTGAGTTTCAGGACGCGGGCCGGGTGGTCGGGTTTTGACCGGTTTCGGATTTTTGGGTTAATTTCGATATTTTTAAATTGGAAATTGTTCCTTAAGCATATATTGATGATAAAAATCTAAACTTGGTAGATTTGGAGCCTTCAGAGGTTGATTCGAGAGGCAAGCGCATTGCAAAATAATTTCGGGCTAGTTTTGAGGTAAATAATGTCTTGAAATCCTGCCATGAGGGTATGAAACTCCGGACTATGCACCCTTCACGGGTTTTGAGATGAAAAGGTGGAAACTTTGGAACATCTTTCCTATTTAGGCAACTATTGAGTTGCGAAATCGATTTTTAAGCCTTTGCTTAAATAGTATTTATATATTGTGATATGTTTTGGGCTGTAAGCCATGTTTGGGGCCTAGTGCCGATCTGTTTACCCTTTGGGGGCTGTGTTTACTATATTTTCCTCACTAATATGCTATAATTTTACACTCAGTCTTTTCCTGGTAAATTGTTTTGACACTCGGAGTATTTTGATACTATTTTTTGAAAAATGAAATACTGTTTTGGGTCTAGAACCCGATATTTATGGCCTAAGGGCAAATTGAGAGTGTCTGAATGAGTGATGTGAGGAGGCTTCCACGCCATATGAGTGATGTGAGGAGGCTTCCAGGCCTCATGAGAGAGATGAGAAGGCTTCCAGGCCTTATGTTATTATTGCGCTTGGGCTGTAGGAGCCCCTCCGGAGTCTGTACACACCCCCAGTGAGCACCGGTACCGATTGAGTGATGATGATTGCCCGCGGGGCTGATACTGAGTGATGATTTATACTGAGTGATTGAGGGAATGCCTGAGGGCATCTTTTCCGAGAAATGATTTTGGCTTGAGGGGCAGTTTCATGATGATTTTACTATGTTTTCGAACTATGATTACTCCATTTTCAAACTGAATTTTACTGAGGATTTCACTAAGATATATTGATATTTACTTGTTTCAAATTATTTTGGAACTGGTTTTTGAACTTATAAAATTGTTGAATACTACTTGGTGAATTGATGTTTTACTGGTTGTTGTGAAATGGTGTATCTGTTTGTGTGCTTTATATTTCTCATACTGTGATTTCTTTTCATTACTACTAAGTTGGCGTACTCATAAAGACTCCATGTACCTCTGTGCACAGATTCAGGTGACGGTCTGGAGCAGTAGCAGTTTTTGCTTATTCGTTAGCGGATTTCACTGGTTTTCGAGGTAGCTGTCCAGCGTCAACAACTTCTCCACTTCCCTTCCTTATTATGTTTTTAGCATTTGATTCAGAGACATATATTATAGTTTTAGCAGAGTTAATCTTATTTATTCTTAGATGCTCATGACATTTGACTCCAGTTCTGGGAGGTTGTTTAGAGTTGTTTAGTTCATTATTGGGGGCGCTAGACTTATATAATTTATTTCTTTATTCTGACTATATTTTATTGTTATATTGTGAACTGTTAAAATTTGAATGAATGCGTAGTAAATTGATGTTGGTTGGCTAGCCTAGTTCCACGATAGGCGTCATCACAGCCTGTTAGGATTTGGGGTCGTGACAGTTGGTATCAGAGCTCTAGGTTACATAGGAATCAACGGTCATGAGCAGGTTCAGTAGAGTCTTGCGGATCGGTACGGAGACGTCTGTACTTCTCTTCGAGAGGCTGCAAAACTCTTAGGAAACATCTATATCTTTTGAACTCTTTCGTGCCAATCTATTAATTCTTGGAATCTAAACTTTTGTTGTTTCATTCTCTCATAGATGGTGAGGACACGCAATACCGATCAGGGTGACCGGGCACCAGCCAGACCCACAAAGGGGTCGGGGCCGTGGCAGAGTTGGGGGACCTGCCCGTGCAGTAGCCGGGGCAGTGCCATAGGATCCCCCTAATGTTCAAGATCAGGTTCCCTCCGATGTTGCTCCAGCGGGACAGGCTCAGGCACCTGTTGTGCCTATGGTGATTCCGGGTCTTTAGGAGACCCTGGCCCAGATTTTGACGGTGTGTTCCGATTTAGCTCAGGCAGTGGCCATGACCACTACTGCCAATGCAGCTCAGGCCGTGGGAGGCAATCAGAATCCAGCTGTCGGGGCACCTGAGCCAGTTGCGCGGGGTATTCAGGCACCAGGAGCAGCCCCAGATCAGCCAGTTGCTCTGGTTCAGGATTATGTGGTCCCCGTTATGCCTAAGGATGAGCAGCGTAGGTTGGAGAGATTCAGCAGACTTCAGCCTCCGATTTTCAGCGGTACAAAGGGCGAGGATGCCCAAAGTTTTCTTGATAAATTTCAGAAGATGCTTCGTACAACGGGTATTTTGGAGACCAGCGGGGTATCATTTGCTACTTACAAGTTTGGTGGTGCTGCTTTTACTTGGTGGGAATCATTCGAGAGGCGTAGGCCGGTTGGTTCAGCACCTCTTACCTGGCAGCGGTTCTCCATGATCTTTTTGGAGAAATATGTTCCTCAGTCCCACAGAGAGGAGCAACGCAGGCAGTTTGAGCAGCTGCGTCAGGGAGATTTATCGGTCACCCTGTATGAGATGAGGTATTCGGAGTTAGCTCAGCATGCTTCAGAGTTAGTCCTCACTGACAGGGAGCGTATTAGGAGATTTGTGGATGGTCTCTCATATCAGCTTAGGATTTTGATGACCAGAGAGAGGGTGTATGGATCCACGTTTGAGCAGGTTGTTGATATAGCTCAGGACATTGTGTCGGTTCGCAGACATGAGCGTGAGGAAGGGGAGGCTAAGAGGCCTCGGGGATCAGGTAATTTCAGTGGTGCTCCTCCCAGAGGGAAATTTCCGCCTAACAATGGTCGTCCATTTAAACCTCCACAGCCACCTCATCCAGCTTACAACGTTGTATCGTCGGGGCAGGGTCCTCGTAATTCTCATCAGGGATGTTCATCTTTTAGTGCCCTTCCAGCTCAGAGCTCCGCCCGAGTATCATCTTATCATGAGTCTTCTATGCATGGTTTGTCTGGTGGTTATCAGAGGGGTAGAGGTTCTCGTTCGTTTTCCCCAGCTATAGGTAATTGTTACGAGTGTGGAGAGCCCGGACATGGGTGGAGGCAATGTCCTCGTCAGTTTGGTAGTTCATCCCAGCAGAGGGTTCAGCCCTCGGCTTCAGCCCCTGTCACTTGACCACCTACTCAGGCAGTTAGGGGTGGTGGTCAGGCAGCTAGAGGCAGCACTAGAGGGGGAGGTCGAGGAAGAGGAGGTCAGGCACGTATTTATTCACTTCCGACCAGGCCTGATGCTATGGCCTCAGATGCGGTGATCACAGGTACTATTTCGGTTTGTCACACTGATGCTTTGGCTTTATTTGACCCTGGTTCCACGTACTCTTATGTCTCATCCTATTTTTCTCATTTTCTGAATATTCCCCGTGAGTCCCTAGTTAAATCTATTCATGTTTCGACTCCGGTGGGTGATACTATTGTTGTGGACCGTGTGTATCGGTCGTGTCTTATATCTATTGGGGGTCTGGAGACCCGAGTGGACATGATGTTACTAAGTATGGTCGATTTTGATGTAATTCTGGGTATGGATTGGTTATCCCCATGTTATGCTAATCTTGATTGTCACGCTAAGACCGTGACCCTAGCCATGCCCGGTGTTCCGAGAGTTGAGTGGAAGGGGTCTATAGAGCATGTGCCTAGCAGAGTGATTTCTTATTTAAAGGCTCAACGTATGGTTGAGAAAGGGTGTGAGTCCTATCTTGCTTTTGTGAGGGATGTTAGTAGTGAGACTCCATCTGTTGATTCCGTTCCTGTAGTCCGTGATTTTCCGGACGTGTTTCCTGCACACCTGCCAGACATGCCACCTGACAGGGATATTGATTTTGATATTGATTTGGTGCCCGACACTCATCCTATTTCTATTCCACCTTACCGTATGGCATCAGCAGAGTTGAAACAATTGAAGGAGCAGCTTCAGGAACTCTAAGATAAGGGTTTTATTCGGCCTAGTGTGTCGCCTTGGGGTGCGCCGGCGTTGTTTGTGAAAAAGAAGGATGACTCCATGCGTATGTGCATTGATTACAGACAACTGAACAAGGTTACAGTGAAGAACCGGTATCCTTTACCTCGTATTGATGATTTATTTTATCAGCTCCATAGAGCTAAGGTGTTCTCCAAGATTGACTTAAGGTTTGGGTATCATCAGCTGAAGATTCGGGATTCTAACATTCTGAAGACTGCTTTCAGGACCAGATACAGTCATTATGAGTTTCTGGTTATGTCTTTTGGGCTGACCAATGCCCCAGCCGCGTTCATGCAATTGATGAACAACGTGTTTCAGCCATACCTTGATTCGCTTGTCATTGTGTTCATTGATGACATCCTGGTTTATTCTCGTAGCCAGGGAAAGCATGCTCAACACTTGAGGGTTGTATTACAGAGATTGAGGGAGGAGAAGCTTTATGCAAAGTTCTCCAAGTGTGAGTTTTGTCTTGGTTCAGTGGCTTTCTTTGGGCATGTGGTGTCTAGCGAGGGTATTCAGGTTGATCCCAAGAAGATTGAGGCGGTGTAGAGTTGGCCTAGACCGTCGTCAGCCACAGAGATTCGGAGTTTCCTTGGTTTGGCAGGATATTACCGTCGTTTCATGGAGGGATTCTCTTCTATTGCTTCACCATTGACTAGATTGACACAGAAGGGTGTTCTATTCAGATGGTCTGACGAGTGTGAGAAAAGCTTTCAGAAGATCAAGTCAACATTGACCACAACTCCGATCTTGGTGTTGCCTACTGGTTCGGGTTCTTACACATTCTATTGTGACGCTTCTAGAGTTGGCTTGGGAGCGGTGTTGATGCAGGACGGTAGGGTGATTGCCTACGCATCTAGACAGTTGAAGGTGCACGAGAAGAATTACCCAGTGCACGATCTTGAGTTAGCTGCCATTGTTCATGCCTTAAAGATTTAGCGGCATTATTTGTATGGGGTACATTGTGAGATTTTCACCGATCATCGTAGCTTGCAGTATCTGCTAAGGCAGAAGGACTTGAATTTGCGTCAGAGGAGGTGGTTAGATCTTCTCAAGGACTATGACTTGACTATTTTGTATCACCGGGGGAAGGCCAATGTAGTGACTGATGCCTTTAGTCGCAGAGCTGAGAGTTTGGGGAGTTTAGCTTATCTTTCAGCAGCAGAGCGGCCGTTACCACTTGATGTTCAGGCTTTAGCGGGTCAGTTGGTAAGATTGGATTTGTCAGATCCCCCACGGGTAGTAGCTAGCAGTATTGGTGGAGGCGGATGAAGAGAGATATTGTTGATTATGTAGCACGGTGTCTCAACTGCCAGCAGGTCAAGTATGAGCACCAGAGACTAGGTGGATTACTTCAGAGGTTAATTATTTCGGAGTGGAAGTGGGAGAGGATTACTATGGACTTTGTAGTTGGGCTTCCACGAACTTCCAAGGGTCTTGATGCGATTTGTGTCATTGTGGACAGATTGACCAAGTCCGGGCATTTCACTCCTGTCAGTACTACTTATACTTCATAGTGGTTGGCTGGTATTTATATTAAGGAGATTGTCTAGTTGCATGGAGTTCCAGTTTCTATTATTTCTAACAGAGGTACACAGTTCACTTCGCAGTTTTGGAGGGTCGTACAGAGAGGCATGGGTACTGATATAGAGATGAGCACGGCATTTCACCCTTAGACCGACGGGCAGTCAGAATGGACTATTCAGATTTGGAGGACATGTTATGGGCTTGTGTGATTGATTTTAGGGGTTCATGGGATTAGTTTCTGCCGCTAGCAGAGTTTGCATATAATAACAGCTATCAGTCCGGTATTCAGATGGCCCCGTATGAGGCTTTATACGGTAGGAGGTGTAGGTTTCCGGTTCGTTGGTTCGAGCCTGGTGAGGCTAAGTTATTGGGCACATATTTGATTCAGGATGCGTTGGAGAAGGTGAAGTTGATTCAGGAGCGGCTTCGCACGACGCAGTCTCGACAGAAGAGTTATGTGGACCGGAAGGTTCGGGATGTGTCACTTATGGAAGGTGATAAGGTACTGCTGAAGGTGTCACCCATGAAGTGTGTTATGAGGTTCGGAAAGAGAGGAAAGCTGAGTCCACGGTTTATTGGTCCTTTTGAGGTGCTTCAGAAGGTTGGAGAGGTGGCTTATAGACTTGCTCTGCCACTAAGGCTGTCGAGTGTTCATCCGGTCTTTCATGTGTCGATGCTCAGGAGATATGTTGGTGACCTGTCTCATGTGTTAGAATTCAGCACAGCTCAGCTCGAGGGTAACATGTCATACGAGGTTGAGTCGGTAGCTATTTTAGCTCGCGAGGTCAGAAAGTTGAGGTCTAAGGATATAGCGTCAGTAAAGGTGCAATGGAGAGGTCAGCCAGTAGAGGAGGCTACTTGGGAGACCGATCGGCAAATGCAAAGCAAATATCCACACTTGTTTGAGACTCCAGGTATGTTTCTAGACTCGTTCGAGGATGAACATTTGTTTAAGAGGGGGAGAATGTAATGACCCGGTCTGTCGTTATGTAAAACATGCATTATAATCATTGTTATTGACTTGTTATAGATTGGTTATTCCATTATTTATGTGTTAGAGTTGATAGGCTTGAAATCGGAATGGTTAAATGAGAATTCAGTCACTTAATCTATAAATAAATAGCCTTAAAATGAGAAAAAGTCAACTGAGAGTTGACTTATTGGTAAACGACCCCGGCATGCGGATATTATGGCTCAAATAGCTTCGTTATGTGATTTGGGACTTAGGAGTGTGTTCAGAATAATTTTGTGATGTCCGGTGTAGAATTAGACTTGAATTGGCGAAAGTTAGTTTTGGCGATTTTCGGTCGGCAGTGGAAAATAGGCTATCGCGGTCAGAATGGAATTCCGATGGTTGGAACAGGTTCGCAATCTCATTTTGGATGTGTCTGCAAAATTTCAGGTCAATCGGAGTTGATTTGGATAGTTTTGGTATCATTGGTGGATTTTAGAAATATCAAAGTTCTTAGGCTTGAATCCGGTGAGAATTTGGTGTTTTGATGTTAGTTTTGATGTTTTGAGAGTGCAAATAAGTTTGAATGACCATACGTGATGTGTTAGTATATTTGGTTGGGGTCCCGAGGGGCTCGGGATTGATTTCGGGTGACTAACGGACACATCCAGACTTGAAAATTCTGATGTTTTTGCTAGTGTGTTGCAGAGTGAAAAATACTCTATACGATCGCGGGGTGTCAAATAACTGGGCGCGTGAGGGAAGAGGACAAAAGCATTGTGCGATCGCGTGCACAGTGCTGCGATCACGGAGGTCTGGGGAAAATTGGTAAGTGCGATCGCGGGGCTTTGACCGCGATCGCGGAGATTAAAATAACTGGGCATATTTAAATAACCCTTCCGCGACATAAACCCTGGTTTTCACCATTGTTGTACGGAAAAGAGGTCTTGGGGGCGAATTTGCAAAGGAAAATTCTTGTTCTTCATAGAGGTAAGTATTCTAGTCATTAAAACTCCATTATGGGTGATTATAGAGCATAAAACCAGTGTAATCAGTAGAAAACTTGAGTTCTAGGGCTTGAGATTAAGAGACTTTTAGGGGTCGATTTGAGGGGTCAAACGGACTCCGATTTTGGCGTTCTTTATATGTACGGACTAGTCAGAGGACAAAGAAAACTTTTATATAAAAAATTCTTGAGTTTCGGGACGCGGGCCCAGGGGTCGGGTTTTGACCGGTTTCGGATTTTTGGGTTAATTTCGATATTTTTCAATTGGAAATTGTTCCTTAAGAATATATTGATGATAAAAATCTGAACTTGGTAGATTTGGAGCCTTCAGAGGTTGATTCGAGAGGCAAGCGCATTGCGGAATAATTCCGGGCTAGTTTTGAGGTAAGTAATGTCTTGAAATCCTGTTCTGAGGGTATGAAACCCCGGACTATGCACCCTTCACGGGTTTTGAGATTAAAAGGTGGAAATTTTGGAACATCATTCCTATTTAGGCGACTATTGAGTTGCGAAACCGATTTTTAAGCCTTTTCTTAAATAGTATTTATATATTATGATATGTTTTGGGCTGGAAGCCATATTTGGGGCCTAGTGCCGATCTGTTTACCCCTTGGGTGGCTGTGTTTAATTAATTTTTCTCACTGATATGATATGATTTTACACTCAGTATTTTCCTGGTAAATTGTTTTGACACTCGGAGTATATTGATACTATTTTTTGAAAAATGAAATACTGTTATGGGTCTAGAACCCGATATGTTTATGGCCTAAGGGCAAATTGAGAGTGTCTGAATGAGTGATATGAGGAGGCTTCCAGGCCTTATGAGTGATGTGAAGAGGCTTCCAGGCCATATGAGTGATGTGAGGAGGCTTCCAGGCCTCATGAGAGAGATGAGAAGGCTTCCAGGCCTTATGTTATTATTGCGCTTGGGCTGTAGGAGCCCCTCCGGAGTTTGTACACACCCCCAGTGAGCGCGGTAGCGATTGAGTGATGATGATTGCCCGCGGGGCTGATACTGAGTGATGATATATACTGAGTGATTGAGGGAATGCCTGAGGGCATCTGTTCCGAGAAATGATTTTGGCCCGAGGGGCAGTTTCATGGTGATTTTACTATGTTTTCGAACTATGATTTACTCCATTTTCAAACTGAGTTTTACTGAGGATTTCATTGAGATATATTTATATTTACTTATTTTCAAAGGATTTTGGAACTGGTTTTTGAACTTATAAAATTGCCGAATACTACTTGGTGACTTGATGTTTTACTGGTTGTTGTGAAATGGGGTATCTGTTTGTGTGCCTTATATTTCTCAGACTGTGATTTCTTTTCATTACTACTGAGTTGGCGTACTCATAAAGACTTCATGTTCCTCTGTGCACAGATTCAGGTGACGGTCTGGAGCAGTAGTAGTTTTTGCTTGTTCGTTAGCGGATTTCACGGGTTTTCGAGGTAGCTGTCTAGCGTTCACAGCTTCTCCACTTCCCTTCCTTATTATGTTTTTAGCATTTTCTTCAGAGACATATATTATAGTTTTAGCAGAGTTAGGCTTATTCATTCTTAGATGCTCATGACTATTGACTCCAGTTCTTGGAGGTTGTTTAGAGTTGTTTAGTTCATTATTGGGGGCGCTAGACTTATATAATTTATTTCTTTATTCTGGCTGTTTTTTATTGTTATATTGTGAACTGTTAAAATCGAACGAATGCGTAGTAAATTGATGGTTGGCTAGCTTAGTTCCACGATAGGCGCCATCACGGCCTGTTAGGATTTGGGGTCGTGACAAAGCTTATACGTCATCCTCTTATCAATCACAATTACACCATTATTCTACTGCGAGGGTAGCATTTCATCTCATGTAAATGCTCTTAGTTTTAGTGTAATGACCCGACCGGTCATTTTAAGAATTTAAGCTCCGTTTAGGTGTAAGGTCATAAGCAACCTCACATTGTGTATATCGACCTGTGTGCGTGGTTAGATTCAGTTACCGGTTAATCCGGGGTCGAATTGGGAGAGAACTTTCAAATTTTGAAGCTTAAGTGAAGAAAGTTGACCGGAGGTTTGACTTTTGTGTAAACAACCTCGAAATTAGTTTTGGTTAATGTCAACAGCTTCGTATGAATATTTTGGTCTTAGGCGCATGTCCGGAATTGGATTTGGAGATCCGTAGAGTGATTTGAGGTAATTTGGCGAAAGTTAGAATTTCGGCGACTTCGGCCGATAGGTGAAATTTTGATATCGGGCTCGGAATGGAATTTCGAGAGTGGCTGTAGGTCCGTTGTGTCATTTGCGACTTGTCTGCCAAATTTCACGTCATTCTGGGGTGAAGTGATAGGTTTCGACGCGAGTCTTGATATTAGATGTTTTGAAAATTCATAAGTTTGGATTTTGGTTTGATCCATCGTTTTAGTGTTATTTTATGTGTTTTGAAACCTTGAGCGAGTCCGTGTTAGGTTATGTGACTTGTGTGTGTGGTTGGAAGGGGTCCGGGGGGCCTCGGGCGTGTTTCAGATGGGTGTCAGGTCCATTTTCCTTATTTTTGAACAACTGAAATTGCCTTCTTGTTTCCTTCTATGCGATCGCATAGGAGTAGCCGCGATCTCATAGAGTCTCTTTGAGCAGCTCAGATTCTCCTTCAGTGCGATCGCAAATTCACGTCCGCGATCGCATTCCTCCACAAACCATACACTCCGCGATCTCATCTTGCCCTTCGCGTTCGCACAGTATAATATAGGGCTGGGGCAGTAGACAGTGTTTCCTATTCACGATCGCATAGCAGCCCTGCGTTCGCAGTGTGTCCTTTCCCTCCTTCTCCGCGTTCGCATACCCCTTGTCGCGTTCGCGGTTCACCTGGACAGTGACCATAGACCTCTTCTATGTGATCGCATCAACTTATTCTCTATAGCATAGTATCTCTTTGCCAGCAGCAACTTTCCTCTATGCGATCACAACCTTGTGTCCGCGATCGCGATGCTTTAATACCTGGGCATAACAGTTTTAAACTCAAAATCGGGGTTTCACCATTTTAAACATATTTTGACTTCTAGAACTCGGTTTTGGGCGATTCTTTGAGGGTTTTTCACACAAATCAAATGGGTAAGTGTTCTTCCACTATAATTAATTATATTTCATGAATTAGTTCTTGTTTTTATCATTTAATTTGTGTTTTGGGTTGAGGGAATTGTGGGATTTGAAAGAAAACTTCTAAAATGAAAATTCATGATTTGAATGACCAAATGATATCGGAATTGGATAAATTTAGTATGGGTGAACTCGTATCGGAATGGGTAATCGGACTTTGTAAAAATTATCGGGTTCCGAGGTGTGGGCCCGGGGGTCGACTTTTGGGTTGATTTTCATAATTTAGTAAATATTGAAACTTTATTATTCGGAAGCATTCCATATACGTGTTATGTGTATTTTGAAATTGTTTTAGTTGATTTTGAGTCGTCCGGAGGTCTTTCCACCTGAGAAGTTCTCTTTTGAGTATCCGGTTATCGTCTTTGAGGTAAGTATCTTGCCTAACCTTGTGGGGGGGAACTACCCCTAGGATTGAGTCTTCTCTGTTGATTTTAGTCCGTGTATGCGAGGTGACGAGTGCATACTCGGACTTATTTGCTAATAGATTGGCCTTCTAGGATTCGTAGGTCATTATGCTACCTATGAATGAGTTGTCATTGTTATATTTGAATCCTTGGTGGTTAATTTCATCCCTTCCTGCTTAAATTAGAATTATTTGCTTTTGGATTCCTTCGTCAGCTATTCGATCTTACTTGACTTAACTGAGTATTTTACCTTCTTTATTAGTATGCTATATTTACTTCATAAACTGCCTAATTGACTAGAATTAGTATTACTTACCCTATAATTGTTTAGCAGTAATTGGAGTATCTTTACGTTGGTGTCAAGCATGCCCGTGAGTCGTATATTGTGATTTATATGATTTTCCCTTGATTGCTACCTAGGTTTAGTTAGATAATTTTCCATGTTGATGGTATTTCCTTGGTGTTGCCTATCACTAAGCATGGTTCAAGCTGAGTTTATTCTGTGAAGCTAATTATCTAAGTGAGATTGGTTATAGCTGCTTCCCTTGCCGGGATGATTTGGTTTCTTTGGTTGTGAAATTGAATATATAGAATCGTTGCTATATTTCCTTGTTTTCCCCTAGTTATGCTGCTTCTCCTTGTGCTTGGAATTCCTTTCAATGGCTACTTCTTATGAGTGAGTTTTACCATTCTTGTGATTCAAGTCTTTGTATTGATTTGCTCATCGCACCTTGCATTCTGTCTTTGTTGCTTTTGCGCCCGTTGTAGTAATGTATGTTGTTTCTGTCGCATTCTGGTTGTTTTCCTCAGTGGCTGCATTGCGTATTTAAATTGGGACTACAGACAAGATTCCGGGAGCTTTCCCCCTATACTGCATTGCATATTTAAATTGGGACTACGGACGAGATTCCCGGAGCATTCCCCCTATACTGCATTGCATATTTAAATTGGGACTACGGACGAGATTCCGGGAGCTTTCCCCAAGTACTGCATTGCATATTTAAAGTGGGACTACGGACGAGATTTTGGGAGCTTTCCCCCTGTACTGCATTGCATATTTAAATTGGGACTACGAACGAGATTCTGGGAGCTTTCCCCCTGTACTGCATCGCATATTTAAATTGGGACTACGGACGTAATCCGAGAGCTTTCCCCCTGTACTGCCCTGCATGACCAATTCTGAGTTACGAACTGAGTTCCGGTGGTTTTATCGTTGAGGAGATTTGGATCGATATATATATGTATATATATATATATTGAAAAGTATAGCTGAAAAGCAATTATCTCCAAGAAAAGTTATGTCTGAAGGACTTCTATTTAGAAAGTATATTTGAAAAGTATTTGTCTTGCAGAAAAACAATATTTGAAAGAGTAGTATTTGGGAAAGTATAATTGAACACCACGTATTTTGAAGGGACTATGTTTTAACTATTTCTCTTTAGAAAAATATATAAATATACATTCAGAGAAAGTATGTTTCAAAGAAGAAATTTCTCTATTCCGAAATGATTATATCTTTAAAGCTTTCGAAATAAACTCACGATTTAAAGGTTTTCACTCGAAGGTTTGACCGGCTTTATTCAGTTTATTGGCTAAGGCCTGATGTGAATAAATTGATGCAGTGCTGAGTTGCTAGTGTTCTATTGGGATGTGATTCCCGACATTTGGCTTGCATTCCTTCTATTCTCTTTGCGTATTTCTATTATGTTGTCTGTTGATCGTAATTTCTGAATTTTCTTCCGTATTATTCTATCGTGCCGTTAATTATAGCGAAAAATCTTTAGATAGATATTATGTTTCGGTCATTTTTACATTTATGTCTTTTCACTTATAAGACCAGTGGTGTCTTGACTAGTCCTTGTCACTACTTCATCGAGGTTAGTCTTGATACTTACTAGGAACCGTTGTGGTGCGCTCATACTACACTTCTGCGCATTTTTGTGTGCAGATCCAGGTAATTGTTTTTATTAGCTGCATGGATCGTTGATGAGGAGACTCAAGGTAAACCTGCTGCTACGTTCGCAGGCTTTGGAGTCACCTTCCTATTTATGTCAACTGTACTTATTATTTCTAGACAGTTGTATTTAGATTTGGTAGAAAGATTTCGTAGAGCTTATGACTTGTATTTACCGGGTTTGGGAAAATTGTAAACTCTATCAAGATTTATATATTGAGACTGTTATAATTCCTTTGTTATTGTTGTCGCTCGATGAAAATGTTAGGCTTACCTAGTCCCTAAGACTAGGTGCCATCACGATACCCAACGGAGGGAAATTTGGGTCGTGACACTTAGACTCCTCCGAGTTCATTCAGGCTATAGTGAGCTTTTTACAACATACGGAAACCATCAGCTCTCTTGTTTTCATGGGCTTAATTCCGAGGCCTTACCAATTCTTTTAAACTTTTTACTCACCTTTTCTTATCCTTACTCAAGTCTACCTAAAACCTTGTCGTTCTACTATAATTTAGCATGCGACCTACACATATCCATTTATACTACTCGCAACCTTCCTTTGACTTGCTAGCACCGTAGATTTAATTTCGTTCCTTATTAGTTGTCTTTAACTATAAGTAATTACTTTTCCTAAACGTTCTGCCACTTGCTTCATGAATACATGTCTTATCTTAGTGACCACGAATAATAGAATTCAAGTAACTCATATGATTTCAAATATCACATTTGACTTTACTTTTTGTTTATTAGTCACAATAGGTTCCATTTCTTATGGAGTCCACACAATGTTGTAGTGAGACCGTTGTTACAAGATAATTTCTTTTTCAGGTTACTACGCTTAGATTGAAGCCTTATTCCTTATTTACTCAGCTAGTTTTTTGTCGTAGTACTTAGGGAAAACTCTCTGATTTTTTTAAAGCTAATAGCTTATTATATCGTATACCCGACGGAATTTTTGATGTTCTTACCCGCCTATAAATATCCTTAGTTACATACCTTCGTTCCTTTGTTCTTGTAGGGTTACTTCTGAACTCAAATTTTGTATTGTCTCCCCAGTTGCACTCTCTTTTATTTATGTAACACTTATGTGGTACCTATAACTACCTCAACTCCTATCTAAATATTTCTCAAGGATTACGATTTCGTATCTGCAAGACTGAATTACCTTTGTAGGGGTTCACAATATTTATCTTGCACGATTTGCTGATTTATGTGTGACCTCTTGTCTAGCCTTAACTAGGCTCTTCCTGAATCAATTACTAACTACACGTTGGTCTATTCTCATATCTATATTCCGCGTAATCTCCCTTGGGTTATTGTCTTTGTCTTAACTTACACTCCCACTGACTCCTTACGTATCAATTGTCCATTCATACTTATTTCTCAATAACATCCTTGCTGAGAACCCTTACCGCCTCTCCCCGATGTAGTTCTTGCATAATGTTCTAGAGTCGTGACATATCTGTAGGATTTGAATAAATGCAATCTCATTCCTTTCACTTTTCTACCACATTCTTCCTTTAATATTTCGTAGTTAGGTGAACCACATAACTCTAGCTTAATACCATATCACACCTTCTTTCCTATTTAAGTGGAGTACTAGCATGTAACGCTACTAAGTCTTACATGCAGATGTTTTACCACTTCATCTTCGGCGTCTTTTCATATTTTCAATGACCCTTACTCGCCTTGTGGTAACCCTTCTGTATAAAGGATATTTGAATTTCTTGCGCACGAGAGTGACACCTAGTGTAACCGGCACACTTAGTCCCTTAAGTTTAACTCTGCTCACAGTGCTTGCTTTGGGGAAGCGTCTCCCTGAATGACCTTTAAAGTTTATTCAACTACCATACATTATGTTATTGATGTAACGCGATCTTTGAAATTCTCACGATGTCAACTATTAATCAAATTCTTCGATCCCTAATTCATGTTCAGTTTATCCTGTTCACTAGCCCATACTAATTTTATTACTCCGGGGGTCTAACTTTTACTTTTGGTAATCAAGTTTGAGTCACTAACTCCTTTCTTGAAATGAGGATATGACTTTATGGCTTATACTCTTTATTATCTCAAAGCCTATCTCCTATTGTCTTTTCCTTCACTTGACTATATATTCTGTCATCCGGTCAATTTTTTATTTACCGTTATCATCCATTTATCACAACTTACTCATAATGTTGCATTTACTCTCTTCTTATTGTCTTGTTAATGTTTCTATCTATTAACTTATTCTGGAAACATCAACAAAATATTCTTTCGTTTTAAGCTCTCCTTGCTCTATCCACTTGCCCTTTAGGTCGCCTAACATTCTTTCTTTACTAGGGACGGGAGCCATACTTAGATAAATATTTATCCGTCCAGGATTCCTGTGCCTATTTTTTGAATTTTCTGAACATTCTAGTATTCATATCTGACTGTAATATTTTATAGTGCACCATCTGGGTGCCTCACAAGGAGAACTATTACCACATTTACAATATCCTTCTAAAATGTCATCTAACACTAACAATCCATCCATCAATTTGGGTTACTCTAACCCCAGCTGGATCCTGATATATTCCATCCTTCTCGTAAACTATATAGGTTAGCTCCCATATGTTATAACTGAGATGGGTGTGGCAACTTATAAATACCTCTATTATTGTTGAAGGTAGCTTAAAATGCTTATATTTCTCTTCTTGAATTGTAAACACTGATAATATTCACTAACTTGGTACCCCATACCCTCATTTACCTTGATTTTGTTACCTATTGAAACTTATTCTTTTACATTCTAATACTCCCATGGCTTGCTACTCACTCGATATGTTAGATATTCCCGTCTAAGAGTCTTAAGCAGGAAATTTGCACATCTGGGATGCACGATCTGAAATCTAATATGGCCTCAAATAGGGCCACGTCATCAAGAACTCTCTCTCTATTAGTGCCCTTACCCATTGTTGTAATATCCCTCAGGCTAGCTGTAATTTTTCTAATTGCAAGAATCCCTTTATCATTAGCAAACATAAGCCCTTGCTCAAACTCTTTGACACTGCTCTATAGCACGATTTTGATTTGAATAAAGGGTAACATACTCCTAAATGCCTTGTAGCTTCCTATTTATATAATGTGGTGCTCAACAAATCAATAAACAAGGATCTACTAGAGACGGCTTGTAATCTCCCTGGGATATAACTACTCTGATACCAAGTTTGTCACACCCCAAACCTGGGGAGGCATGTCCGGCACCTGGTGCCATACTCGGCCCGAGCATACCACTCTATAATTGTGAATTCTGGAGCGGTAACCCTCAACGTAGGTGACAAGGCCTACCTACGAACTAGCAATACCAATAAAGGCCGATGAGGCCATATTCTGAATCATCCAAAAATAACGACTTTCCCATTTGAGGAGTAAACATACCCAAAAGCTCTTATACATAACAATGCAGGCTGACGAGGCTTCCATTAATGTCTCCAACCAGCAATACTAAATTGAACATATACACAGGGTTGGCATGGCCATAATACTGATATACAAAATACACATGACTCGTCTACAAGCCTCAAGAGATAACTGAATTGTATCATGGTCAGGATAGGGCTTCAACCAACCCATCAAACCTGTATATATAAAATGGACTCCAAGGTCTATACCTGGTAACTCCGAGAGAGTGAAGCATACCAACCAAGAAAATGTTTGACTCTGTCTATTGGGAAGGTCTATCCAGATGTCTATTAGGACATGCATGCATGAAATGTAGTGTCCCCAGAAAAAGGGACGTCAATACGAAGTAATGTACCGAGTATGTAAGGCGACATATTAATTGAAAGCTGAAATTTGAACTGATAATATAGTAACTGAAAATAACTGGAAGTCACAGATTATTTGAAGATATGCTTACCTACTGATACTGACTCAACTCTCTCAATATAGAAAGTAAAATAGATATCCGTTCGTATAAGGCTCGGCACGTATAACTCTTTGTCGCAGTATGCTCGCTCAAAGGCGCTCGGCCATAATAGGCAACGTATATCATCCATTCCGGGCTCGTTCATAGGCGCTCGGACATAGTAGGCTCTGTGTATAACTTAGCATTTGATCAGAGATTTCCCAATAGGGGCCTGCTCACCGATTATAGCTCGATGCTTGTGAAAATAGTATAATACTGCCTATTGCATGCTCATTTATTATAGCTCGATGGTGGTGAAAATATTGCAATACTCTCTCTCTATATTTATATATATATACAGAACCTCTGCTCTCTTTACTGGAAGAAGACAATATTTAAATGAACATAAAGTCCCGATAAAGGAGAATACCATAACTTATAAGACTAGGATAATGTACATAAATTCAGGAGTACGAACATCTCTTTATGTATCGTTATCTGTAGTTACGAGATCATGCCAAAGTAAAGGAAGGGTTTAGCCTTAACATACCTTATCACAATTGTAACGACCTGGACGGTCGTTTTGGAGAGTTAGTGCCCCGATCCCCTGATAAATGTTCCTCCCATGTCTTATTAGGTTAATGGAACGAGTCGGAGCGTTGAGTGATAAAAATTGGAGTGTTTTTGGACATATAGTCCTTTAAGGTGAGCTTTAACCTTAGAAATTAGGCTGGAGCGGGAGCTGTGTGAAGACGGATTCGGAATGGAAATCTGTCGACTCCGTTAGCTCCGTTGAGTGATTTCGGGATTGGGAGCATGTTCGGAATGTGTTTTTGAGGCCAAAGGTAAATTTAGGCTTGAATTGTCGAAAGTTAGAATTTCGGCGATTTCGGCCGATATATGAGATTTTGATATTGGACTCAGAATGGAATAACGAAAGCGACAGCAGGTCTGGAATGTCATTTATGACTTGTGTGCAAAATTTGAGGTCATTCGGACGAGTTTAGACGTGGTTCGGCGTCGGGGGGAATTCTTGAAAATCCCTATGATTCTTAGGCTTAAATCTATGCATTTTTGGGTATTTTGATGTTATGGGACGTATTTTTAAGGCTCGACTAAGTTGGAATGAGGTATTGGGGTCAGTTGGTGGTTTTGGTTGAGGTCTCGGGGGCCTCGGGTTTATTCCGGATGCTTAACAGAAGAATTTTGGACTTGGTAAATTGCTGAACTAGGCTCCTTCTGGTGTTTCCGCACCTGCGATGGAAATTACGCAGGTGCGAGCTCGCAAGAGCGGCCCCCTAGCCGCAGGTGCGCGGTTGGGCCAGGCCTTCCTAATCTTCGCGGGTGCGATTGGGTTTCCGTAGGTGCGGAGCCGCACCAGCGACAAAAGTCCCGTAGGCGCGACCTCTATCCAGCTTCAGTAAACCCGCACCTGCGATGCCTTTTCCCGCAGGTGCGGTGAAAGGGACCGCAGGCGCAGAAATCCCTGTTCATATTCCAAAAAAAGGAGTGTTATGTTATTTCACCATTTTTGAGTCTTGGGATCTCGGGAGAGGCGTTCATTGAGAGGTTTTTCACCTGGGTAATCGAGGTAAGTGATTACTATACACCATAGGTTAATTCCCATGTTCCTAATCTTAAATTCGCGATTTTTGAGTTGAAATTGGGGTTTCGATTGGGTGTTTGACCTCCGATTTGAGAGATTTTCATATGGTTAGACTCGTGAGCGAACGAGGGTTCAGAAAAATATAAATTTTTCCCGATTCCGAGACGTGGGCCCGAGGAGCGTTTTGGTCAAATTTTCTAATTGCGCATATTAGTTCTAAATTAATTAGTTATTTCGATTTCTTGAATTTATATTTATGTTATCCCATCGAATTGAATAGATTTGGGCCACTCGGTGTTTGATACTCGTGGCAAGAGAGTGATTAGCGGTTGATTTGCACAGTTGAGGTAAGTGGCTTGCCTAACTCTGTGTTAGGAAATTTCCCTTAGGCATTTTTACTAGTTTTTGCTATAAAAATCCCGTGTACGTGAGGTGACGAGTGCGTGCACGTGATATTTTCACTGAAGTTCCTTATTTCTTTCTACATAATGCTTCCTTTTCAACTCTATTATTACTGTTATCATTTAAATTGCATAATAACTTAAGATTTATCATGGTAAATTGAT
Organism: Nicotiana undulata; assembly: GCA_005239495.1. Lineage (NCBI taxonomy): Eukaryota > Viridiplantae > Streptophyta > Magnoliopsida > Solanales > Solanaceae > Nicotiana > Nicotiana undulata. Next base: position 4,111 of record ML241651.1, on the reverse strand, counting down.
TTCTAACTGATTTTCCAATCGTTACTATTCTTTGAAACTGATTTAATGATTTTTCTTCGAGATTTC
>ML241648.1:6837-17951 GCA_005239495.1 Nicotiana undulata | reverse complement strand
ATGTGGGGGATTGTTGGGATTTTTAAAGTAATTAATGATATATTAATGCTTAAAATGGGTGAAATGGAGGAAAAAATGAAATATTTGAGTAATATTTGAGTTTCCCTCCCTAATTGTCCCACATAGGAAGAGGAAAGACTTTTGATGGGTATATAAGCAATTGCTCTTCTTCTAGCTAATAAGAGTTGAGAAGAAAGCAAGCCTCGCGCCGCCGTCGTCGTCGCTCGCTCGGCTCGGCCTCGGCTTCGGCTTCGGCTTCGGATTCGGATTTAGATTTTGTCAAATGATCGATCGAGAGATTATTTTTTGGACCAAATTTATTTGTTAATAGTAAATATTAACAGAAATGTTATTAAATATTTATTTTAATAACAAAATATTAATATTAAAATAAATATTAATATTAAATCCATTTCAGTTATTATCCAGAATTTAGTTTTCTGTTTTGTAACAGAAAATTAACTACCCTTCAATTTTCCCTCTTTATTATTGAGTAAATAGCCAATTATGTCATGGCATTTACTTTATGGGCGTTTTTGCAAAAACAGCCATTATGGAGAGTTGCACCTCTTCAGATTTCAGCCCAACTTTGGCTATAAATACAAGTCCATTCTCTCAGATTTTACATACTAATTTCTGAGTTCTCCTCCTTCTTTCTGCATACTTTCATCTTCAAAGAAAGCAAGTAAGTGTGATTTGCTACCGAACTTTGAGTTCGCTGAAACACTGGGGTTTGAAGTACCACTACACCAGTGTGAAATTCGTTCTATCCTGGGAGGAAATAATCCATAACCTTGGGTACTAGGAGGGGATTAAATTCCTTAAGGAAACACTGTGAATTCAGTGGGCTCGGATTAATTTTCCATTACGTTTACATTTCTGTTTATGTTATTTTATTATTTCCAGAATTGTTTTACAAATACAGAGTTCTAACAAAAATTTATTTTGACCACAACATAAATTTAAATTCTTATTATTTTTTAAGATTAATTAGAAACCTTCTCAATAGTTAACAGTTCCATAATCTTGGATTGCAAACTGTCGGAGCAATGCATATGGGAGATGATGTCAAGGCATCGTAATATGCTCTTGTTTGTCACTCTAAAGCAGGTACTCCATATGTATACATCTACACAAATGAAACTAAATTGTTAAGTAACACAAATTAAATCAAGTCTTAAATATTAACGTAAGTTAATTGCAGAATTCATGGCAACTGAAAAATGATACTCCATGTATAATAGAAGCAAGCACAACATTGATATGGCAACGAAATGCCCAGATTTTCACAGGCTCAACCAAATTGATTCAAGGTCGTAGCTCTCATGGAAGACTTTCATCTCTTATAGAAAATATAAGAAGAATATAGTAATTCGTGTTGATAACGTGTTAAGAAACTTAGTTCAAAGTAACTATATAAAACAAGGAAAAACAAGCTAGTGATATAGAGAGAAAGAGAGGGGAGATTCTTATTTCTTCCATGTATTCAAGTACGTACAATATCACTTCTCATCCTCTATTTAGTATTACATAGAGGTATACAAAAGAATGTCATAAACATGACATTAAATATTTGAGATCATCGAGGAAAATCATGGGGAGGTTATGGAGGTATGAGAGTTACAACCATAATGGTAAGAAGTAGTGGGAGATTAATGGAGAAGAGTAGTGGGTATTACTCTTTTATGAATTACGGACATCCACCATTAGATAATTATTTATAACGTTCACCATTTTGTTTGTGATTTGTTTCTCTCCTAAACGCCAATTAATTCCTTTAAAGTCACTCCATTTTTTCTATGAATCTAGAATATTCAATCCAAAACTACATTATACAATAAAAAAATACAGTATTCAATTCAAAATTACAGTATTCAATTCGAAACTACAATGTTCAATTCAATAATACTTCAAAATTATAGTATTTAAATCAAAATGCAATATTAAATTCAAACATAAAATATTCAAATAAAATCTACAGTGCTCAATTCAAAATCAAAATATTTAAATAAAAAGCTACATTATTCTAACAAATATTCAGTCAGATAAATCGAATATATAAAGAGAAGAATGATTGGACATTGTATTTTTTTTGTTGGTAAATACCATAATTTTTTAATTTAATGTGAAGTCGTTCTTAATAGATGTAGTTGCGTATGCGTATTTCTAGTCGCGTATACATAATCCAATTGTAAATGAAATGGGGCACATGAAATGTTTTCAATATTGTAGCACAAACCAAAATAACTGACTTCATGTATGACGTAAAATCATTTTAATAGACATGAAATTGAAAACTTTCATCCTCCTTTTGGAGTTGTGTGGATCTCAAACTAAAAAGATTAAAAGAGGGGAGGGGAACGAGAGAAAGGGTAAAAAATCACAGTCCCTTATACAAATATCCTGTGGTGTCCATACTACTTCATTAGGGTTGTAGAGGCTAGTTTGATAGTAGTGTTTCATCTTAGTATACTGGTGAAAATAAATATTACACGTGAAATTAAGTATGTGGCTGACATAGCAAGACACGTGGATCACTAGAAAAGTAACAGCTGAAAATGTGCATTAAAAGAGAACGAGTCGTAACAGATATGATTGAATCACCCACGAGATGAAAGAATATGATTGCTCGAATCTCTTTAGTTATATGAAGAGACACCAGTGGAATGAACCAAGACAGTAAAAAGGGCAGATTCATGGATCTTCAATTAATGAGAGTGGATGATTACAAACGTTACAAAATCTTCACAAACAGTTACGATTACCAGTTATAATGTCTCATTAATGTCATTAATACTCCATAATGATTCGGTCATAAAAGGGAAAGACGTTGTACTTATAGACTTCTATATAAAGGGAAGAAATGACATTTGTACAAACACGTTCTAATTATTATTTGAATATAATGTGCTTTCTATCAATTACTTTGTTATTTCTCATTCTAATTTCCTTTCTTGCAATCGAGAGAAATATGGAATTTCTTGGTTATCAGTAACCCGCGTACTTCTAAAAATAGGCTTTGACTAAGAATTTAATTCTTTGGTTAAACAAATTGGTTCCGTTATCGGGAATCTGATAATCTTCTCTTACTTTCCAAATCTCTCTCTCTCAACTGAGTCATGTCGAATGTCAATGACAACAGCTAACAGGTGAAAAGAATTCCACTTCCATCACCTCAAGGGACCCCACACATTTCACGAGAAGCATCACCAGAAAGATCCATTACTCATAATAATGAACAACATGAAAATAAACAAATTGTCGAGCAGGATGTTGTGAAGCAGTTAATTGTTGAGTACGTAAATGATGCTCTCAAGGCTTTCGTGAGGGGACTACCATCTGCGCCACCCACACCTCCACCAAACAATACTGCAATGTGAAAATTCCACGTTCAGGGTTGGCTAATTCTGGAAGCGGAGGAACTCCCAACCAGGGGCGGACCCACGTTGGTTCAAGCGGGTTCAGTTGAACCCGCTTCGTAAACTTTTTTAAAATATTTTTATGTAAAAATTATTTTTCTAAGAAAGAAATTTAAATAAGATAAAGATGATTGAACCCGCTTAACAAAAGATATACTTTGTTGAGATAGTTCAAGCGGGTTCAGTATATGCTACAGATCTTGTGTTCTATTCCCTGCTCTAGCACAGCAGCCTTTCATTTTTCAAAATGCTAGCAGTTTATTTTGTTTATTTTTCAAAGTACAGTTAAATGTATAGCATAATGATTTTCAATTTTGATTTTTCAATATTATTCTATGTCAATTTTACGGTCTTTTTCTTTGGTTCGTTTCATATATTTTAAACTAACTAGTTTCTGTTCACGTGTGTTGCACGTGTATCCATATTAATTCATACAAAGTTTTTTAAAATTCGTGAACCGAATTTATAATTACATTTTCTACATCAATGTTTAAAGGGTTAATGTTGAAGGACAAATGTGAAAATTCGACGGCAATGATAAGTTAATTTTATGGCAGATGCAAGAGAACTCTTCATACCCTCTAAAATTTGATCTCAAAGATAAGTGATACTTGAATGAAAAAATCCCTGTATATACCTGATGAGAACTAAAAGGTTGCATTTGATTAATGCACTATATATGTACATGTATTAAAAGTATTCATTCAGTCTCTACATCTTCAAGCATCATTATAATGGCTATTATTATTACCCCTACGTATTTATTATAAGATGCTTGAGTACAAAGTTGAATTGTAAGTTCGCTTTTTAGTACAAAAATATTATATAAATAGTATTTAAGTAAAGATAAAAAGGTCATTTAGGTTTTGATGGATATTTTAATAATTTAATCTTACACTTTTAGCTTCACACATCGCGCGATCATACATAGTTTTCTTTTTATTAAGTTTATGTAGAAAAAATAAGAAATTTGTAACACCAAAATTTAAAACAAAAATATATTTACGAACAAAAATTTTGTAAACCAATTTTATAAGGATGAAGTATATGAAGAAAATAAAACAGAAAAACAAAGCCAAATTAAAACATTAAGTACATATTTTTTTCGTTTTACTACGACAGAGTCCTTGCGAAACTGACTTGTCAATTAGGAAGAGAAGTTAATGCTATATGTAACATGAGTCCGCTTGTGTTCCTTTCATATGTAGACAATGCTCACAAAACACAAATAATATTTAGTTATTTTATTGTAGCTAATACTGTTAATATTATCTATTATTGTATTTAGATGTACTTTTTAATCAATTTTATTACACACTTCTGGTTATATGTAAGTCCTCCCACCTTCTATTCATATTTATTTGTTTTTCATAACTAATATTAATTATTGTTAGAAATTTCTCAAGATAAAATAAAAAAAAATGTGAGGGGGGGAAATGAGAAAAAGAGATAGATTTACTGGTCTACATATAAATATAATGTATATTAAGGTAAATTAATGAATAATTTAAAATAAGAGAAATTAAAAAAGTACTAATAAATCCTCCATTTGCACTGAGCCTGTTGGCATGTCTTGCATTCTTAGTTACCACTAAGAGTATTGCATATTTTGATTGATGCAGTGACATAATATATATATTGATGCCTTCATCGAATGGGAGTTCGTAGATCTTAATTCTGGGATCACTTGCAAATAAATATGCTTGTTATAGCATAAAATAAATTAATACTTATTCAATCATGGCTGCAAAAGGATGGATTATCATGCTATTAAAATAATAATAAAAACGTACACACTAAAATATCATAGCATATTGTGTTCTACGTCCCAAAACATATTTCTTTGATCATCACAACATGAAACAAATTTAAAAGGCTCAAGATAGTTCATACAAGAAATACCATAGACTCATATAGGAAAGATTAAGAAAATAAAGATGAATGATGATTTTATCGTATAGTCTTACCCCTGTTAATTAAAATAACTCACAAAAAATAAACACTGACCAGTACATTCAACTTATTCATTTGACATCTTGTTCAATAAAAAAAATGGTACGTACTCTCCGATCATTTAGTCATGAAAGGAAAGTGCAAGGACTTCATCAAATCAATTTTGTGAGCTAGCCTTCTCAATTCTTGGAAGCCCAACCTCATATGTAATTTATCGTTAATATCCATGGCAAGAATATGAAGCAAATTCGTAGAAATTTATACATACAATATACTGTCTTTTCATTTTCCCATTATCACCATACATAATACACAATAAATTTGTTGATGTTTAAGATAATTAGTTATGAAAGAAGTGGAAGAAACGTTTCAAGGTCACAATAATGTTATTCACAATAGATACGTTATAAACTAATAATGGTACTCTCTTTAAATCCATAACTGATATCTCCTCATAAACCTCTCTTTTTCTTATTTCACTTTTCTCAATTTTTGATTTATTAAGAAATAAAAAAAGAGAGGGAAAAAGTTCAAAAAAGGAGAAAAAAGATAAATAGGATTCTTAAGTTTTGAGAGATGCCACATGTAACGACCCTGTCTGTCGTTACGTGGAACCACCAATATAATTACTGCTATTGCCTTGTCATAGCTTGGTTTAACTGTTATTGATGTGTTAGAGTCGTCAGACTTGAAATCAGAATGGTTGTAGTGAGAATTTAGTCATTCAGTCTTTAAAAATAGCCTTAAAGTTGGAAAAGTCAACTGAGAGTTGACTTATTTGTAAACGACCTCGGAATGCGGATTTTATGGTGCGGATAGCTTCGTTAGGTGATTTGGGACTTAGAAGTATGTTCAGAATATTTTTGTGATGTCCGGTGTAGAATTACGCTTGAATTGGCAAAGTTAGTTTTTGGCGATTTCCGGTCGGCAGTGGAAAATAGGCTATCGGGGTCGGAATGGGATTCCGACAGTTGGATATGTCTGCAAAATTTCAGGTCAATCGGAATTGTTTTGGATAGTTTTGGCATCATTAATGGATTTTAGAAATTTCAAAGTTCTTAGGCTTGAATCCGACGTGATTTTGGTGTTTAGATGTTATTTTTAGTGTTTTGAGAGCACAAATAAGTTTGAATGATCATATGTGATGTGTTGGTATTTTTGGTTGGGGTCCCGAGGGGCTCGGGATTGAATTCGGGTGTTTAACAGAGGTTTGGACTTGGAAATTGCAGCAATACAGTTGTTGGTGCTGGTGTAACCGCACCTGCGGAAGTTTGACCGCAGGTGCGGGCCCGCAAGAGCGAGCAAGGCTCCGCAGGTGCGATATTGGCCAGTCCATGGAAGTTCGCAGGTGCGGTTAGTGGGACCGCAAGTGCGTTCCCGCAGGTGCGAGAAAGGGGTCGCAGGTGCGGAACCCCTAGGCAGAAAATATAAAAATAAACCCCCCGCGACCATTAACCCTTTTACACCATTTTTTTTACGGAAAGAGAGCTTTTGAGGCGATTTTGAAGAGGGAAAATCATCGTTCTTCATAGAGGTAAGTAATTTGGACCTTAAAACTTGATTATGGGCGATTAAGGAACATAATCCAAGTGCTTAATTCATGAAAATCAGTAGAAAAAGGTGAGTTAGGGCTTGTGATTATGAGACCTTTAGGGGTCAATTTGAGGGGTCATACGAACTCCGATTTTAGCGTTCTTTATATGTACGAACTCGTGAGATGAAGAAGAACATTTGGTATAAAAATTTCTGAGTTTCGAGACGCGGGCTCGGGAGTCGGGTGTTGACCGATTTCGGACTTTGTGCTTAAAATCGATATTTTTCAATTGGAATTCGTTCCTTAAGCATAATTTGATGATAAAGGTCTGATATTTATAGATTTGGAGCGCTCGGAAGTGGATTCGAGAGGCAAGCGTATTGCGGAATAGTTTCCGGGCTAGTTTGAGGTAAGTAATGTCTTTAAATCCTGTCCTAAGGGTATGAAACCCCGGAATCTGCACCCTTTCACGGTTTTTGGAATGCAAAGATTGGAACTTTGGAAATATATTCCATATTTAGGCAACTATTGAGTTGCGAAACCGATTTTTAAGCCTATGCTTAATAGTATAGATATATTTTGATATGATTTGGGCTGTAAGCCATGTTTGGGGCCTAGTGCCGATCTGTTTACCCCTTGGGGCTGTTTTTACTATTTCCTCACTTGATATGGTATAATTTTCACTCAGTCTTTTCTTGATAAATTGTTTTGACGCTCAGAGTATTTTGATACTATTTCTTGAAAAATAAAACACTATTTTTGGGTCGAGAACCCGGTATATTTATGGCCTGAAGAGCATGATGAGAGTGTCTGAATGAGTGAGGTTGTGTGCCTATGTTGTGAGGATGATATGATATGAGTGAGGCTGCGGGCCTATATTGAGTGTGATGTATGCCATGTTGTGGCTTGTTATAGCGTTTGGGTACGGTTCGGTATTCGGTTTATCAATTGTGTATACCAAATACCATACCAAAATATTTCGGTACGGTTCGGTATTTCTTATTTCGCTTTTGGTACAGTTTAAACCAAATCTATGTTACGAGGCTTCTGCTTATTCAAATCTGTAGCTCTTCGACTTTTGAAACCAATACAGCTTGTATTAAACTAAAAATGGTCGGTGAATCTGTTTGTTAAATGGTCTTTATCGAAACAATGTTTAGCTAAATATTCAAATTGAAATAGAAGTAACTATCTTACTTTTTACTTTAAAGTTTGCAAAATAAGTCATCGAAAAGGAAACCTTTTCTATTGATTCTAAATATTTTTCTAGTCATAGTTTAAGATATCAATTTCACTTTTTTTGTTATATTAGTAGTAATACGAGAAATATTAAATTAATAGGTGTTTTGGACTTTTGGGGTGTGGGCTTAAGGTTATTGGGCTAAAAAATTAAAAAAAAAAAGTTGGGCTTGGACTATACTGTTTCGGTATTTTGGTATACCGAAATACCAAAATTCCAATACCGTATACCGAACCGAAATACCGAAATTTCCATACCGAAATAAACCGAAATACCAAAAAAACCGAAACTGAAATACCTAATTAATTCGGTTCGGTTCGGAATTCGGTTTTACGGATTTTATGCCCACCCCTAGCTCAGACCGGGGGAGGCAATCAGACTCCGGCTGCCCGGACACCTGAGCAGGTTGTACAGGGTATTCAGACACCGCGGGTAGACCCAACCCAGCCGGTTGTCCCAGTCCAGGATTTTGTGGTTCCAGTTATGCCCGAGGATGAGCAGCGTAGACTGGAGAGGTTTAGCAGACTTAAGCCTCCGACTTTCAGCGGCACAGAGAGTGAGGATGCCCAAGTTTTTCTGGATAAATGCCAGAGGATACTACGTACTGCGGGTATTTTGGAGACCAGTGGGGTCTCGTTTGCTACATTTCAGTTTGCGGGTGCTGCTTTTACTTGGTGGGAGTCATTAGAGAGGCGTAGGTCGGTTGGTTCAGCACCACTCACATGGCAGCAGTTCTCCACGATCGTTTTGGAGAAGTATGTTCCTCAGTCACACAAAGAGGAGCAACGCAGGCAGTATGAGCAGTTGGGCCAGGGAGAGTTGTCAGTTACTCAGTACGAGATGAGGTTTTCCGAGTTGGCTAGACATGCTTCTGAGATTGTCCCTACTGACAGGGAAAGGATTAGGAGGTTTGTAAATGGTCTTACTTATCAGCTTCGGATCTTGATGACCAGAGAGAGAGTGTTTGGAGCTACATTTGAGTAGGTTATTGACATTGCTCGGGATATTGAGTCAGTGCGTAGGCAGGATCGTGAGGAGAGAGAGGTCAAGAGGCCTCGGGGAGCAGGTAACTTCAATGGTGCCCTTTCTAAAGGGCAGTTTCAGCACAACAGAGGTCGTCCATTCAGACCTCCACAGCCAGTTCGCCCAGCTTATAGTGGTGTATCTTCGGGGCAGGGTCCTCGCAATTCTTATCAGGGACGTTCATCTTTTAGTGCCCTTCCAGCTCAGAGCTCCGCCCGAACATCATCTTATCAGGGTTCTTCTATGCATGGTTCGTCTGGTGGTTATCATGGTGGCAGGGGTTTTCGTCAGTTTTCATCTCCAGCTCCAGGTAGTTGTTATGAGTGTGGAGAGTTCGGACATGAGTGGAGGTAGTGTCCCCGTCGTCCTAGTGGTTCATCTCAGCAGAGGTTTCAACCCTCGGCTTTAGCCCCAATCACATCACCACTTACCCAGGCACCCAAGGGTGGTGGTCAGGAAGCTAGAGGTCGCCCTAGAGGGGGAGGTCGAACAGGTGGAGGCCATCCACAAATTTATGCACTTCCGGCTAGGCCTGATGCTATGGCCTCAGATGCGGTGATTACAGGTACTATCTCAGTTTGTCACAGTGATGCTTTGGCTTTATTTGACCCTGGTTCCACGTACTCTTATGTCTCATCCTACTTTGCTCATTTTCTGAATATGCCCCGTGAGTCTTTAGTTACGTCTGTTCATGTTTGGACTTCGGTGGGCAATACTATTTGTTACACCCCATATTTTTGTACGTGGAAGTACGCCACAAGTAAATCGACGTAAGTTCGTCAAAATTTGACATTTTGGGATAAAATATGGCCCGAGCTAAAATACCCGATATTTATGGACTAGTACCATACAAGATACCACATGCCATGATAGTAAGGTGTATAAGGCATGTTAAAAGTGAATAGTATTTTGAGTAATTTGAGATAATTCTAAATTACATGGATAATTGATTAATTATTGATTTAATGGGAGATTAACCATGTAATTAAGAATTTGTGGATAATTGGGGGTGGGGACAAAACCCCCCACGTGGCATAAAGTAAAGGGGGATTGGAGATGACTTGAATTTGGGCAATCTATTAAGATGACACATGGAAAGAGAAGGATTAATAGCTATCCCTACACTTGTCTTGAAATAATAATAAATTCATTTGGTAAGTGATTTCACAAAATGCCAAGCCAAGAATTCTTATCTTAAATGAATTTCAAGACTCCGCTTCGTAAGTGGCTCATATAGATACCATCCAAGAATTCTTATCTTGAATGAAATTCAAAAATCCACTTCGTAAGTGGCTTATACAGATACAATCCAAGAATTCTTATCTTGAATGAAATTCAAGAACTCACTTCGTAAGTGGGTTATACAAATACAGGCCAAGGACTCTTATCTTGAATGATTACTAAAGTTCACTTAGCAAATGAATTATACAGAATACAAAGCCAAGGACGATAGTCACTCCATATTATATTAGCAATGGGATTTTTGATTTTAAGGGAGTACGATGTAATCATTCTCAAGAATATCACACGGATACTCCAGGTATGCTAAGGCTAAGCCCTTCTTTCATTTTGGCATGATTTCATAATAACACGAGTTTGATAACGAGGCATAACGAAAAATTCATATCCCGAAATTTACGTATATTTTGCTAGTCTCGCAAGTTACGTAAATTTTCCTAGTTTTGTAAGTTACAATATTCTCTTTATCATGACTTCATATTCAATTGATTATATCTTCTTCCAGTCAACAGAGCAGAGGATCTATATATACAGTATTACAGTATTTTCATTACCATCAAGCTATAATCGATGGGCAGGCCCCTATTGGGCAACCTCTGATCAGATGGTAAGTTATATACCGAACCTACTGTGGCTGAGCGCCTATGAGCGAGCCCAGTTGGTCGAGATACAGAGCCTAGTATGGCCGAGCGCCTATGAGCGAGCC
>ML241647.1:0-29086 GCA_005239495.1 Nicotiana undulata | reverse complement strand
CCCAAGACGCTCCACCTGAGTTGAGGCCAAGTAGTTGTGAGTAGCACCTGTATCTATCATCGCCCGAATGGGTTTGCCGTTTACCCTCAGTTCAACGAACATCAAGGTCCTCTCTTGCTTAGGAGGAGTCCCTTTATTCTTCTTCTTTACCCCATTCTTGGCGACTGGACAGAGGTCTGTCTTCTTGTGGATACCAGCACTGGTTCCCGCTAATGCCTCAGAAACAGAACCCACAATGGCGTTGAACGCACCGTTGCTTCGGTCTGTTCATCATCATCTGCTTCATCATTTGTCCCATCATCATAATCTTGATGGGCATTCATCTGTGCATGTGGGCACTCATTATTCCAATGTGGCCCGCCGCAATGATGGCACCCTGAGGGTGGCTTTCTCTCCCGGTCATTGCTTTTTGATGCAGCATTGTTGCTGCCTGAGGAGAGAGCCTTAGGTTTGCCAGCACTCCGGTCTCCCCCATTTCTGTTAGGGCCACCATTGGTAGGCTGGCCCCCTTTGTAACCCGCTCGGACAGGCGGCTGCGGCCTATCCTTCCGAGTCTCCATCTGGTAGTCCCCAAGGCATTCCGCTGCTTGGATTGCCTTGGGAAGGGTATCTACCCTTTGTCTTTGTAGTTCCATGCGGGAATAAGGTTTCAACCCCTCTAGGAAAGTGAAGAGCTTGTCCTTGTCCCCCATGTCGCGAATGTTCAGCATGAGTGCAGAGAATTCTCGCACGTAGTCCCGCACTGATTTGGTCTGGCGGAGCTCCCGTAGTTTCCTTCTTGCATTGTACTCAACATTTTCGGGAAAGAACTGTAGGCGTATGGCTGCCTTCAGTTCCGCCCATGTCTCCAGAGCATCTTCACCGGCCCTGATGGCTTCGTACTTCACTCGCCACCAGAGCTTAGCATCACCCTGAAGATACATGGCAGCAGTTGCTACCTTCTTGGCTTCTTCTAGGCCTCCAACGACATCGAAATACTGCTCGATGTCGAAAATGAAATTTTTCACTTCTTTAGCATTCCTAGCCTAACTGTATGGCTTTGGCTCAGAAATTTTCAGCTTCTGTGCCAAGGGAGCAGAGTTCACAGCGCCCCCGATTTGATTTCCACCGCCTCGAAGCAAGCCTTGTAGAGCAGCATTGACAACGTTGAGCTGGCATGTCAAGTTGTCGATAGTTTGCTGCATGGCAGTCATCCTGTCTGCCTCTTGTGCCCTGTGGGCTAAATCCTCGGCGCGCTCCTGTTGGAGGCCCTCGAATTTATCAAAAATTTCGACTGCCTCAGTAGCTGTCGTTTGTCGGTCTCCTTCAGAGTCGCGGCTCATGTTTCCTATGTCAACTTCGGCCTGGGCCATTCTGCGGTCCAGGTCGTCCAACCTTTGCAGTAGGTTGGTTTTCAGTTCCGGCACCGTATCCACAATGGGTCGTAGTACGTCAACCGTCTCCTCAAGGGCCGCAATGCGGTCCCCATGAGTCACCATGGTCAGAAATGGTGGTAATGCAAATATGATTGTAATTTTAATGGAAGTGAAACTGAAAGAAAATGTTTCCCAATAGGAAATATAATTACTGTTCACTTCATAAGTGATAAAGTAAGGTAAATATATGCGCAATTCCTCTTTCACTTAAGTTTCAGAGTAGTTAATTTTATAGTATTAATGGAAAAGGTCCAAATATGCCCGTGAACTATTTGAAATAGGACAAATATGCCCGTCGTTAATAGTTTGGCCCAAATATGCCCTAACCGTCCAATAGTTGTGCAAATTTGCCCTTTTTTTTTAACGGAAACAGTATTTTTTTTTAATTAATTAAAATCAAAATATTTTTTTCCAGTTTTTAGAAAAATATCGCTTTAAAAAAATTGAAAACTAATTTCTAAAACAATTGTTTTTGTAAAACTAAAAAAAAAATTGAAAAGCAATTTTCTAAAGCAATGTTTTTGTAAAATTGATAAAAAACAAATATTTTCTTTTTATCAGTTTTTAGTTTTAAAAAAAATCAGTTTTTTCCAGTTTTTACCGCTTTAGAAAATTGCTTTTCAGTTTTTTTTTCAGTTTTTACAAAAACATTGCTTTAGAAAATTGCTTTTTAGATTTTATTTCTGTTTTTACAAAAATATTGTTTTAGAAAGAAAAAAATTCAGTTCTTTTGTAAAAACTGGAAAAAAAAATATTTCCCTTTTTTTCTTCAGTTTTTAGTAAAAAAAAACTTTTAGAAAAATTGCTTTAGAAAAAATATATTTTGATTTTAATTAATTAAAAAAAGAAAAGAAAAAAATATTGTTTCCGTTAAAAAAAGGACAAATTTGTACAACTATTGGACGGTTTGGGTATATTTGGGTCAACTATTACCGACGGGCATATTTGTCCTATTTCAAATAATTCACGGGCATATTTGGACCTTTTCCGTAGTATTAATTCAAAAAAAACGTTAACGAAGACCTCCATCTGTACCTTATTATAGGCATTTAAAGCCAGAAAAATTATCTTTAGTAGTCATTTTTATTAGGTGGTGCTCGCATTCTTATTTTCAAATACTATAATTTTTTTGCTTGGACCACCAAAAATATAGTACGGGATATAGGTTATTACTGGCCCCTCTCCCCAAGTATCTTGGATTTTTAAAAGAATGTGTGGTTAGTTTTGAAGTAGCAAATGAATATTAACTGGATAATCACCGTTAGGATCGAAATAATCAGGTGTCATACGGAAGCTAGTAAAATAAATCTTGAAAGACAATAAATCAGATGACAAAAGAGAAATTTATTAAATGAGACACAAGCACTTAACGTGGTTCGGTCAATTGACCTACGTCCACGGGCGGAGATGAGCAATCTACTATATAAAAGAGAGAATAAAATATCAAAGACACAAACACAAGTGACACACTAACACTTGTCCTGTAAAGTTCCCCCTAAACAAGACTCTCAGGCCTCATGTAGCTACATTGTGGATGCTACTGAATAAGAAGGAAAAATTCTCAATTTATAGAAGTTTAAATTTTTCCTATAAGAAAAGAGACTAGCCATATATGAGAATTTATAATTTTCTTCTACAATAAAAACTTAATTATAATAAATATGTTGCTCTCTCATTCAAAATATATAAAAAAACAAATATATAAAGCAAATAAGGACAAACACCTAATATAACGCACGTGTAAATGTGGATTACAGGTGAGGAGGTGGGCAGTCCTCGCTATAGAGATTTAATTGGCTGTCTTTAACACTATGTTTGGATCATCGTTATCCACTGTTTTGTAATATATTGTATTGTACTATATTGTATCATTTTATAGATATAATATTTGAATAAATTGTATCGTTTGCTGTTGTTAAATAACTTTTTTGTTGTTTCGTTTGACTGTATCACACTGTACTGTAACTGATAATTAGTTCACTAAAATACCCGCAATTGTTTAAAATAAAATTTATCAAAAATTACACATAAAAATAATTTAAGAAAACTTCTTTATGTTAACTTATCATTAATTACGTAGCTTGAAAACAAGTGAAAAAATTTGGAAAAAAAAGGTTAACTAATATTAGCAACAACAAAAGAAATTAAAACGATGGAAAGAGACAAAGAATCAAACAGAGACTTGGATAAAAAGAACGAGGCAAACAAACTCTAGAAAAGATGGAAGAAGACAAAGTAGGTTAATAGGTTGGAGATTTGGAGTTAAAAAAAAAAAAAAATAGAATTATGGAGTAATAAGTAAGGGGATAATTGGAAAAGAAAATAGAAAACGATCACACCGCACCAAATCGGTTGTTTCGTAAAATGAGACTTTTGGTTGTTTCGGAACAATGGATTTAACAATACGATACAATCAATTTTAAATAACCAATCAAAACCAAACATTATTTTGAAATAACAATACAATACAATACAATAGCTCAAACAAATTGTAAATTTAGGTCATAGTTAAAGTTTCTTGTTTTTCTTTTTTCTAACTTTCATCCGCACCTGCATTTGCGGTCCGACTACTCCGGAACTAATTTGGATTCGTACGGCCAGTGGCGGATGTACATATCAAATTTGGGGGCTCAAGCACCCATTGACCTTGGCAAAGAGTGTGTATTACATTAACAATTTAACGAAATATATATAATGAGTCAGCTAGCACCCAGGTAACAAAAAGTTTGATCGGTGCTTTGGTCAAGAGAAGGTGCTGGAAAGCTATGAAATTTGGGCAGTGAGAGTTCGATTCTCACTTGTAACAGCTCTTTTCATTCATTTTTTTATCGTCGTATTCAAATATTTGTGTACTTATACAATGTGATTAGTAGTGCTTTACGTCAAAGCAATATCTGTAAGGCTTTTTTCTATTGTCTTGGCTCAAAACTCGATCGAGACACATGATTAAGAATGGATGATTAATCTCACCAAAACCTTTGATGATATAGTGAAAAAAAATTATATAGCAAATTGTATCATTCTGTAAGCGTCACTTATTTAAGGCGAGTATGATACACTGACAATAAGAGATATATATGGCCCAAAACAAGACAAAAATAATAAGTCATAAAGTCCCAATGAATTTGACGTCTTGCATAGTTTAAGCACATAATTTTTTCATGTTATTGAAAAGGCAGAATAGTAAAGAAAGGAAAAGTGGATAGGCAAGTCTTTATAGTGGTAGGGTCTGGGATGTAACATGATTCTCCTTTACTAGGATTAGCTAATTTTTCGTCCACATGATATGAAAAACGAGGGAACAGAAAAGTGGATATTTTACGACAAAAAGAAACAGGAACACATGTGAGAAACTGTGACATATTACATTTTGATATATGGTGATTTTGATTACACTATACAACTAAACAGACCTGGCCAAACAAGAGCATGCAACACTTTATTTACTTCTGATACTCTGTAATTACTACCCTCCCAAAATAGCAACTCATAGTTGGCAATCGGGAAACATGTGTTATATGCTACAGTTTTTAACTCTCACAACTACGTCAATCTTTATTTATGATTATTCGTTCAACATATAAAAATGACGCACGGTTAGGTTTCGCGTCTTTTAATTAAGAGGATGTCATAGTGTGTTGCAAAACTTTCATCCAATACTTTGTTTTAATTAGTTCAGCACCCCCAATTTTCCCTACAATGCATTTTCAGAATATTAAGTGGGCATTTGGACATAAGAATTGTAAAATTCCGGAAAAGTGATTTTCTTTTTCAAGTGATATGGTATTTTAAAAATTAGAGTTATCTCTGGACACGAATACAATTTGAAGCTTTTTGGAGTTTGATTACTGTTATTACAACAAGAAATTGGATGGCTGCAATACATAGTTTACCTGTTTACCTTGCACCCAAATCCTTATTACACACTAAACTTTTCAAATGTGTGTCAATTATACACTACTTTTGATATCATATTGAATATTAACTAGGCTGGTCAAAGTAGTGTGTAATTGACACATTTGAAATGTTTGATTTATAAAGTTAAACTCGTGGTCAACAATGTAAGATAAACTATATATTTCGTACTGAAGATTCAAGCACGTACTCTACCTAACATGACCAAGGTAATTTACTGGAGTAGTAATTTTTTTCTTTTTCTTGAGTGATAATTATAATATTCTCAAAGTCTACTAATCCGACTAATTTACACATAAGCAAAAGTGCAACAAGAAGCTAATTGAAGTGTACGTAATTCCTTACCAAAATTAGCTAGCTATTGCTCTCTAATGTTGTAAGAAGAGCAGTCCTTAATCCATCTTCAGTTCTTAATCCCTGAGGAACTTTAACCACAACATCATGAAGCATGAGATTATTGACACTTGAAATGCTGGCATGGTGGACTTTCAGTTGTAGATGTCGAAGCGCACTCATGAGTTTTGCTGATGGGTAATTCACGTTCTCTGATTGAACTCTGATCATAGCATCTGGTCCCACTATCTTTACTTCAACCTCTAAAGATGAATTAGGCCTTAATTCTTGGTCCACCGAAGTGTTGGTGCTCTGGTTCTCACCTGATTCATTACTTTTCTGTTTCTTATTGCTGTTGCTGCTATGATCAATTAGTTGTAATTCTAACTCATCCACTTTGGCTTTGAGTTGGTTGATGTAGGACACTGCGTCTGATAGCAGTGACGCTTTGTCCATTCTCGATACGTTTGGTACAACAGAGCGTAGCGCGTAGAATCGGTGGTTCAGCTTTTCCCTTCTCTGTCTCTCCGCTTCTACGTGGTTCAACGCCACCATATTTATATTATTGTCTCCGCCTTTGGGCTTTCTCCCTCTTTTCTTTGCTACTGCCTTTTTATCTGAATCCAGCTGCTGCTTTTCTAATTTGTCTTCGTTATCTTGTTGCAAGCCGGTGACAAGACCTATATCGGCAAAACAAATTGATTTCTCGAGAAAGTGAATGGGCGGACAAGAGAGGAACAGGGACTTGACCCGTTGAACTAAGTCAAAATTCTCTTTGATCAAGTGGGCCGAGCCCAGTTCGAGCACGCCGTTTGAAGTTGGAATACAAAGCAGAGCCTGAATTCCATGGATCTGAGCTTCTTTAGCCCTTTCGCAGCTGTAAAGCTGAAATTGAGCGGCACCTGTAATCCAAACAAAATTACCACTACTAAAAGCTTTACCAGGAACTGATCCGTTGTCCACAGAGAAAGAACGAGCCAACGACATCACGTAGAACCATTCGACGTCGGTTACATCACCGTCGTCAATTAGATTATTATCTCCATCAATTAGAGCTTGAATTTCTCTGATAACTTTTTTTCTCTCCGATTGGGCCCCCTCTGAGCTGCTGCTGCTGTTCTTAACAGCTGCACCTCCTTTGGCCCCTTGAAAATAGCCATCTCCCCAAGCTAAAAAGGGCTTTCCCTCGTCGTCAGTTGAGGTTTGCCAAAAAATGGCGTAAGCCCACCAATCTGGCTGGCTTTTGATAACATACTGAAGCATATGTTGAAGTCCCAAAGGCAACTGGTTGTCTCCTTGAGGTAGTGGTGAATCCACCATGGGAGATGAGGAACCCATGACTTGTTCCATTTCACTACAATTTGATGTATGCTGATGAAAATAAGAAACAACAACTACTTAGTAGTAGTACTGTATAATTAATGGAGTAATAATAGTAATGAAACCTAAGCAGTTGAGAAGGAGTAAGGACGAGGAACTGATCAGTGGGAAAAGGCCGTCTATTATTATTTGTACGTAGCGCCTAAGCTAGCCTTGCCCACTCGCCTAGTACTACTATTATTGTTCGAGCAATTGACACAACAATAGCACGTTTGGATGGATTTAAAAAAAGTGGTTTGTTAGAACTTGTTTTATAAATAAGCAGAGTGTTTGGTAAACAAGTGCTGGTAAACACTTTTTCTTTTAAAAGAACAAAAATATTTTAAAAGTTGTTAACATTATAAATGATCTGATTACTATAATATATTTAATTATGAATTAATGCAAATAAAAAATAATTAATATTTCAATTTAATTGATTACTTTAGATAATTTTTATAAAGTAGAAGAAACTTCATTTTCCCTTCAGTTTGGAATACTTAGTATAGTATTACTACTATAGTATATCATTGTCTCTATATAGTCAAGTAGAATTGGCAGAAAGCAACGCAAATGGATCAAATAATTATTAATAAATAATACCAAAGAAAAGAAAGAAGAAACCCTCCAAAAATATAACTATAAAATTAGCTTTGTCTAAAACAGTACAAAAAGGGGCTAATCCAAAATAATGCCAACTGGACCGTGCTCACTCTTACGTACTAATCTTTTGCATTGAGCGAATACAAATTGGGCGCATGTTTGAGGAAAGTGAAGAAAATGAAGATGAAGCAGCGAGAGAAAAGGGAGGAAGGAGGAACGGGTCTTCACAAGTGAAGGAAATAGGAGAAGTAGATGTTTTAGGGTTCTTTTGACTGAGGATAATTTTGGTATTATAAAAACTTATAATGGATAAGAGAGTAATTTTATTGGTCAAATTAAAATAGCTTTTAAGCCAAAATGGAAAAGTTGGGGTCAGCCAACTTGTTGCTTTGGGCTTTTTTTAAGCACATTTTAACTTTTTTCTAGTAGTTTTTTCTTTTTTTTTGGCCAAACACTCCATAAAATAAAAAGGTGCTTAATTAAGTCCATTCAAACACCCTCTAAGTATAAAGTTATGAAGTAGAGGCTTTTGGGAAACAAAAAATGTTTATTCTTTAAAAAAAAGTATCCTTATTTTAAATAATTGAGACATTTGGCCAAACTTTTCAAGGAAAAATAAGTGTTAATATAGATGTAGGCATATAAATTTTATTAGAATTGAATCAATAAAATAATCTGGACTATATTATAAATCCAAGATATATTAGTTCAAATAAATTTATTGGGATAATATAATTGGATTAGTTATATAAATCCAATGTATAAGAATTAAACAAATAAGCCTGAATCCATTGGGCTACAAGTGATGAGCCCACTTCACTAAGCCCAAGATATCATCTTCCTAGAGGCCCAATTCAATGCCATGTGCCAATTGACATGGCACACCAAGTCAAGCGAAAGAGCCAATAGGATCATGCCATGTATCAAAATGACAAAGCGTGCCAAGCAACATTAAAAGGTTAATGAAACCGTGCCACACGTGCAAGAGACATGTTCTGACCACTCAAATGCGACCTTATCACACTTCGATTTGATTGGTTGGAAAGAGTTTGTTCTTATCATAACTCTTCCATCCCACAACGATAAATAGGGGTCTTCATAACTCAACAAAGAAATCAAAAGTTATAACAAAAAGCAAGAGAGAGCTCGTGGATCAAACATTGCAAAATTCTCTATAGATTTCAAGTTTCAAGCAATCAAGTTCAAGTTCAAGAAAATCAAGTTCAAGCTCAAGAACGAAGAACAAATCAAGTTTCGAGGAGTACGAGTTCAAATCAAAGTTCTTGCTCGTGAATTCAAGATCATCGTTTGTGACAACAAATATAGATTCAAGATCAAGCTCAAAGGCCCTTAAATTTATTTACTATTAAAAAGAAAAATCACAAGATTCATAGAGATTGTAACACTCAAATATTTGAAATAAAATACGGCGATTGTTGCAATATTTTCGGTCTTGATTTTATTTTATCGACGTAAATTTATTGTCTACAAATTCTGGCACGCCCAGTGGGACCATCTCTACCTCTCATCTCAACTTTTCAATCACCAAAGTTCAAGAACATCGAAATGGCTTCTTAGAAAATTAACTCCAGATCAACTTCAAGTGAGGCTGCTAATTTCAAGTTTTATGCTGGTGTGGAAAGCATCATCGATGTTACCTTTTGAAGTTTTGGGCCAGTTACAAGGAGCAGAGTAAGCTCTTTACGACAACAAGCACTCCAAGTGTCGTCCATGTCAACCCCTATTTTCGGATCTTCATATTCAAAAGGAGCAAGATCCTCTACAAGCACGACCTAAAAAGGGAACGATGTCGGCAAAATGATAAAAAAGGTTCTTGCCCAACTTAGTTTATCTAAGTCTGAGAAACCTTTCATGCAAGCTTATGATGATTACTTGAGTGCTAGATCTACTTTAGTCTCCAATTCTCCATTAATGCGACCTCCAAGCTCTATACCAATAATGTTCTATTTTATTCTTTATCCTTTACGGACATCATACAAGCAATGGTTATTGAAGTTTCTACCGTAGAAGAACAACTCGTAAATTTGACGAAAGCAGTTGAAGGCTTGTCAAAGCACGTGCAAGATGAAGATGCTAAATTTTCCAATTTAACAAATAAGTTGGATAGCATATTAGAAGGAGAATCCATACAAACACCTTCAAATCTTCAAAGGTTACAAGAGAAATGAGACTCCTCCGAAAAGCAAGCAACGACAACTAAGGAGATCCAAGTCTCTGTTGAAGGTCTAATTCCCATTGAGAAATTGAAGGACTTCATCATGGAGGCTATAAAAGATAAACCTAAGTCGTCGTCCAAATTATCTCTCACATGTGCAAAGCCGTATATACAAAGAATTGATAACTTGAAGATGCATGCTGGTTATCAACCTCCTAAGTTGCAACAATTCGACAGCAAGGGAAATCTGAAACAACATATAGCGTACTTTGTTGAAACTTGCAACAATGCTGGAACACACGATGATTATCTTGTTTAACAGTTTGTTCGATCTCTCAAGGGTAATGCATCAAATTGGTACACAGATCTCGAACTGCCACGACTCAATTTCTCCCACTGTTAATTGTCGTGATGACACCTAGTCTTTACGACTAAGTAAGCCTATTATTGCAGAAACGAAAGAAAACATAAAGATAAAAGCCAACAGATGAAATTAATACGCAGAATAGTGCCACTCGGCATATACAATGATCATCACTCCCAAAACCTGGAATGTCTCCAGTCACAAGCTTCTAAGAGTCTCTACTGCTATATATATAAATGTTTGAAGAAAAACAAGGGAAAATTCTATACAAGGGGGTAGAAAGGAACTCCGAGGTCCGCGAACGCGAGCAGATGTACCTTGAAGTCTCCTAAAGCAACAACCACACACTAGACTCGAGGCTGATAGCTCGTACCTAGATCTGCACAGGGAAAACATGTGCAGGAAGGGCATGAGTACACCACAATGGTACCCAGTATGTCCCAAGCCTAACCTCGGTCGAATAGTGACGAGGTCAGGTCAGGGCCCCTACTGGTAAAAAACATAATGAAATAAGACAGGAAGAAATATCACAGTAAAATAATTATAGAATATCAACAAGAATAGAAATCAATGATAGTCTACAATTCAGGTGCAGTAATAGCAACAAGGGGATCTCCCAGGATACCGTCCCGTAGTCCCAAAGTAAATATGCGGTACAGGGGGATCTCCCGAAATACGTTTGTAGTCTCAAACTAAATATGCAGCTCAACCAATAAACACAACAGTTACAGCAATAAAATCTACAATTTAGGCTAAGTTCAAACCAAGAAAACAAGAGTTTCACTAAACATGCTAACAAAGTTCAAATAGACAGTCAAAACATGTAGGCATATTTTCCTAATCTAAACAAAGTAATTACCTATGCTAGTGTAGCTCAAACAAGGAAAAACATGTTATGATTTAGTGAAAAACGGAGTTTTACAATAAATAGCCCGTGTGCGTACTCATCACCTCACATACATGGCGCTCATATATTAAACAGTACAAAAATCCTAAGGTAAAGTTCCCCCACACAAGGTTAGGCAAGCCACTTACCTCGAACCAAGATTCAATCCAAAATCACGCTCTTGCCACAAGTATCCTACTCCGAGTGGCCCAAATCTAATCTAATCAATTATATAACGTAAATATAGCTACAAGTAACTAGTCTGGCTAAAGAAATCGAAGCTAAGGCAAGAAAATAGGAAAATGCCCAAAATGCATCCCCATGCCCACGTCTCAAAATCGGGTAAAAGTCATAAATTACGAACACCCATTCACTCACGAGTCTAACCATACCAAATTAACTCAAATTCGGTCTCAATCAAAATCCCAAAAATTGGCCTAAGAACTTTCCTCATTTTCCACCCAAAATTCAAAATTAAATGATTAAATCAAGCACAGATTACTAGAATTTAATCAAAAAGGAGTTAGGAATAATTACCAGATAATTTCCTCCGAAAATCTCTCCAAATTTCGTCTCCTACCGAGCTCTCAATCAAAATTTTGAGTTATGAACTAAAACCCTCGTTTTTTAACTTTAAAATCTACCCAGTGATTCCTTAATCGCGATCGCGAAGAACAACTTCGCCCTCCTCATAAATTTACTCTACGTAATGCGTAACACCTCACACGAACGCGATGCACTAGCTGCTCACACCTACGCGATCGAAATCGACCTCACGCGATCGCGAAGAGTAACACTCAAATCCACGGCTGCCTCACTTCCACTTCGCGAGCGCGTCCTAGCCCACACGTTCGCAATGCACAACCTGACCAAGATATATGATCAGATCCCTTCACTCCCGAACGCATAAGGCAAATTGACACTGCCCTTAAACAAACCTACGCGATTGCATCTCCTCTTATGCGATCGCATAAGAGAAAATCAGCAACTGAACACCAGCAATTTCTGCAATCTCAAGTCCAAAAACTAGTCCGTTAAGCACTCGAAACTCACCTGAGGCCCTCGGGACCTCAACCAAACATACCAACCAATCCTAAAATACTATACGGACTTAGTCGTGCCTTCAAACCACATCGAACAACATAAAAAACACTAATTATGCATGGATTCAAGCCTAAGGAGCTGTGAATGTTCCAAATTCTACAAACGACGTCGAAATATATCAAACCTCGTCTGAATGACTTCAAATTTTACACACAAGTCAAAAATGACATTACGAACCTACTTCCACTTCCAGAATTCCATTCCGAGCTCGATATCAAAATTTTCACTACCGACCAAAATCGCCGAAATACCTACTTTCGCCAATTCAAGCCTAAATCTACTACGGACCTCCAAATCTCATTCCGGACGCGATCTAAGTCCAAAATCACCTAATGGAGCTAACGGTACCATCAAAATTCAAATTCGAGGTCATTACACTCAAGTCAACATCATGTCGACTTTTCCAACTTAAGCTCCCAAACTAAGTGTCTCAATTCATTTCAAAAACCATACGAACCCTCCTGGAAACCCAAAATAGCAGAATAAGATATGGGGAAAGCAGTTAATAGGGGATCAGGACTCTAACTCTCGTAACGACCGTCCAGGTCGTTGCACGAACCTGGATCCATCGATAGTTGGGAGCAGTTAGAGCATGAGTTTCTTAATCGTTTCTATAGCACAAGACGCATCGTAAGCATGATCGAACTTACAAACGCTAATCAATGAAAGGATGATCTAGTTATTTACTTAATAAACCATTGGAGGAGCTTAAGCCTCAACTGCAAAGATCTCCTTAGTGAAACTTCTAGAATCTAAATATGCATCCAAGGCATGCATTGGGATCTTCGTTATATCTTACAAGGCATAAAGCCCAAGACATTTGAAGAACTAGCAACTTGTGCTCATGATATGGAACTAAATATGGCCATAAGTTTCGACCAAGGGCTAAGTGCCTTTGAGCCTTACGACAAAGAAAAAGAACAAGAAGACGAGGATGGGGGCAAGTTTTCATTCGAAAATGAAATCAAAGAGTCTATGCATGTCACTATGCTCCTTAACGCATGAGCCTAAACTGCAAGTTATAATTCTCCTTAACGCATGGGCCTAAACTGCAAGTTATAATGCTCTTCAACGCACGAGCCTGAACTACAAGTTATAATGATCCTCAACGCACGGGCCTAAACTGCAAGTTATAATGCTCCTCAATGCACGAGCCTAAACTACAAGTTATAATGCTCCTTAACGCATGATCCTAAAATTCAAGTCATGATGCTCCTCAACGCATGAGCCTAAACTGCAAGTTATATTGCTCCTCAACGCACGAGCTTAAACTGCATGTTATATTGCTCCTCAATGTACGAGCCTAAACTGCAAGTGATAATGCTTCTTGGCACATGAGTCTACATTGTATTTCATGAAGCTCTCCAAGTTTGAATTAATCTTTAAGACATAAATCTCTTCAAATTCGAGCAAAGTCTTCAAGTTGTAAAACTCTTCAAAGTTGTGCAAAGTGTTCGAGTCGCAAAGCTCTTCAAATTCGAGCAAAGACTCAAGTCGGGAGCTCTTCAAAGTCGAGAAAAGACTTCAAATCACAAAGCTTTTAAAACTTGAGCCAAAGTTCAAGTTGCAATGCTCTTCAAAATTGAGCAAGTCTTCAAGTGGTGAAGAATTTCGAAACATAAGCTAAATCTTTAAATTATTTCGCTCCTAGATTCACGAGCCTAAACTGCATGTCATGATACTCTTCAAATTTGAGCAAAGTCCTAAAGTTGCAACGCTTCTCAAAATATGAGCTTAAATTGTGAATCTCTATGCTCCTTAACGCAAGAGCGTAAACTGCATGTTACTCTTGGACCGCAAGAGTAAAAAATGTGTACGGCCCAAAAAAAAGTCTGCTAGGTTGAAAACCTCGAAAGAGAAGCCTAGGAAAAATCTAGGACGTAAAAAAAATTCCGCTAGGTTGAAAACCTCGAAATAGGTGTCCTAAGCAAAAGTTAAGACGTTAAAAAAAAGTACGCTAGGTTGAAAACCTCGAAAGAAGCGGGCTAGGCAAAATTTAGAACATAAAAAAAAGTCCGCTAGGTTGAAAACTTCGAAAGAGGCGGCCTAGAAAAAAGTTAGGACATAAAAAAAATATTAAAAAATAGTCCGCTATGTTAAAGACCACGAAAGAGGTGGCCTAGGCAAAAGTTAGGACACAAAAAAAATCACCCATTCTGAATTATGGTATGACTTGATCCTTTTCACAGAGGTACGTAGGCAGCTTAGAGTTTCATTCTAAGTTCAGCTGCATAAGTTCAAAAGATACATATTGCCCCAATCATTGTCCAAATGAATTATGATTGAAGTAATTCATTCAACCAACGCTTGAAAGTCGAGCTGAAATATCATTCTTCTATTGAATTTTGGATCTCATATGACTTAGAGGGGGGAAAGCCTCCATGGTAGATCAGTGTCTTTAATGGGACGATTATAGTCTTTCCGGAGGCTACCAAGTATTTGCGCTGAAGTCCGGGGGTTCTCTATGTCTTCATGTTCGCCAAATCTTTAAGTCTGCCGGTCTTCAAGCCGAAATATTTAAGCCTCTGAATCTTCAAGTTGAAGTCTGTCAGTCTTCATGTTGAGGTCCTCAAACTCACCGGACTTCAAGTTGAAATATTTAAGCCCTCAAAGTCTTAAGGTTGAACCGTCAAAGTCCGCCGAATCTTCAAGTCCATCAAATCTTCAAGTTTGGCGGTCTTCAAATTTCTGCAAAGTCCGCCAAGTGTTCAAGTTGATGTCATCAAGTCCACCAATTCTTCGAGTTGAAGCTTTCTAATTTTCCAATCTTAAAGTGGACAAGTTAGTCCCGTTGCACCTTAAGTTGGACTTTTCGAGGGTTTGTCCTTAAAAGGAATTATAACTTTCCAATCTTAAGGTGGACATTTAAGTCCCTTTGCACATTAAGTTTGCCTCTTTATGGATTAACCCTTCTATATGTTGCCATGGATTTGTCCTTCATATGATGTTGAGGATTTTTCCATCTATTTGTTGCCATGGACTTGTACATCGATATGTTGTATGAACCTTTGCGTACTGAAATGAACTCCAATTTTTGGGAAGGGATGAGTATCCATCCCTTCACACCTTGAGAGTAATCACTCCAATATTCAGGTCACCTTGAGAGTAATCTCTCCGTTAGTCGGGCCACCTTGAGAGCAATATCTCCGATAGTCGGGCCACCTTGAAAGTAATCTCTCCGATATTCGAGCTACCTTGAGAGTAATCTATCTGATATTCGGGCGGGGATGAGTGCTCATTCCTTGCCACCCTAAGATTTCATTCTTCATATTAAACAAGAACATATCCTTCTCGTTTGACCTACAAAACAAACAAGAGGAAAAAAGAACAAGCAAAGAAAACAAAGAAGAAGAGAAAAGAAATTACCTCAAGTACTAGCACTTTCCAGTCGTTAAGGAAATGAACTCAAGAGCATCTTGAAGATGCCGATAACTGATTGATGCTCAGAACACATGAGAACGTGGCTATTTATAGATTTCTCAAGGCAGTAAATTAAGTGGCTTTGTCGATGTGCGAGCAGTAAGTCTTGATATCCAAAAGGAATTGGGTATCCAAATGTCACGCCCCGAACCTGAGCCTGGACGTAACATGACACTCGGTGCCTGACTACATTTGACCGAGCGAACCAACTGCTGGCTGAGTCAACATGTGATATCATAGCATACTGAATGCAGAAGATAAACTAACACATACTAATATACTGAAAGTCTAAATGATATAAATCAAATGCGGAAACACTAATAAAGGCCTGAAACATATATGTAGCAACGTTGCTTAACCTTAAATTCCTGTGACTCTGTCTAACTATTACTCTAGTCTATGAAGCCTCTAACGAAGTACTGAAAACATTGACCGTCTGAAAGTACTAGAGACTGTAAGGTAATGATAGTGCCCCAAAAGAACTGGGGATCACCAAATAGCTGGTACGAGAATCTTAGCGCTCTGAATGGTCAACCTGTAAATCATTACCTGCATCGTGAGATGCAGGCCCTGGGCTAAAGGGACGTCAGCACATTTGAATTGCACTGGTATGTAAAGCAACTGAAAGAAAGAATTATTAATACTGAAACTGAAACTAAGTTGATAACTGAGAATTAATAATTGATAACTAAAATGATAACTACTAATAACTGAACCGATAATTGGTAACTGATATGATAACTGATAACTGAAATGGTAACTAATAATTGAACTGAAAGGAAGTAAGGATATGAATACTCCCTCTTCTGAATGATGAACCACTTATTTATCTGAATAAATAAACTGCGGCCTCAGGCCCAAGTATACGTATACATAGCTGCGGCATCGGGCCAAAGATGCATAAAGCATAAACTGCGGCCTCAGGCCCAAATATGCATAAAATATTAACTGCGGCCTCAGGCCCAAATACAGGGGTTCAACATTTAGTGATTCAAAATCAGGAACTGAGAATCATACTACAATACATGATACTGAAATACTGAATCATATTGAATTACATGATACTTGAATGTTTAATAGGACTAGACTGAGACAGTTATTCATGAACTGATATGAAAATTGAAACTTCAACTGTTTATGACTTGCTGAGTAATCTAGACTGAGACTCATGGGCATCACGAAGAAATTCAGAATGCCTGATCTCCCTAATTACAACGGGACCTCGGACCCCAACGAGCACATCACTGCTTACACTTGTGTTGTAAAAGGAAATGACCTGAAGGACGACGAGATTGAATCCGTCCCGTTGGAAAAATTCAGAGAAACACTTTCAAAGGGGTCCATGATGTGGTATCACAACCTATCCCCGAATTCAATAGACTCATTTGCCATGCTGGTGGATTCTTTTATAAAGGCACATGTCGGTGCCATCAAGGTTGTTACAAGGAAATACGACGTCTTCAAAATCAAACATAGAGAAAATGAGATGTTACGGGAGTTTGTATCTCGCTTTCAAATCGAGCGAATGGAACTATCGCCAGTCTCCGATCATTGGGCAGTGCAGGCCTTTACCCAAGGTTTGAACGAGTGGAGCTCGATAGCTTCGAAGAAGCTAAAGCATAACTTGGTTGAATATCCCGCCGTGACTTGGGCGGATGTCCACAACCGGTATCAATCAAAGATTAGGGTCGAGGACGACCAACTAGTAGCCCCATCAGGTTCAGTATATCCTAGAAGGCTCCGGGTTCAGAACCGGTTTTGACAGACGCGCAAGACCAGCGGAGTCACCTCGGTTATCATAATACAACTTCAATGTTGATGTCTCAAACATCGTATCGGCCATAGGTAAAAATCAAAGATACCAGGTGGCCAAAGCCCATACTATCGGACCCTTCGCAAAGGAACCCTAACTTGATGTGTGAATTTCACGGCACGCACGGTCATAGGACCGAAGATTGCGGACAGCTCTGAGAAGAAGTAATTCGACTACTCAGCAGAGGACTTCTACGAGAGTTCCTCAGCAACCGAGCTAAGATCCAATTTCCAAAAAGAGAGGCGAACAGGAAAAATGAAACAGAAGAACCACAACACGTCATCCATATGATCATTGGAGGAATCGACGTCCTACAGGAACCCATTGTCAAACGAACAAAAATATCCATCACCAGGGAAAAGCGAACTCGAGGTTACATACCCAAGGATGCTTTCACATTCAGCGAAGAGGACATCGAGACCCTGTCTCGGCCTCATAAAGACGCATTGGTAATTTCTTTTCTCGTGAATAAATTTCAAATTAAACGTGCGCTCGTGGATCCAGGTAGCTCGGCCAACATAATCAGGTCGAGGGTGGTGGAGCCGCTCGGACTGCTCGACAAGATCGTTCCTGCCTCTCGAGTCCTTAACGGATTCAACATGGCGAGCGAGACAACAAAAGGGGAGATCATCCTCCCGATCAACATGGCCAGTACAACCCAAAATACTAAATTTCATGTCATCGAAGGGGACATGAGGTACAATGCCTTGCTCGAAAGGCCATGGATACACTACATGAGAGCAGTACCATCAACCCATCATCAAATGATGAAGTTTCCAATGAAGGATGGAATAAAAACGGTATACAGGGAGCAACATGTAGCGTGAGAGATGTTCGCGGTGCACGACGTGGCACCGACATCTACACCTTCTACATTGAAGGATCCAAAGGACAAGCAAACTGCCAAGTAGCAATCACAAGCTACATTCTCGGCTGCACCCGAATGAATGTGTAAAGGACCGTACCGCGTCCTCAGAGCAGGCAGTTGAAGCATATCGAGGCTCAAACGCCATCACTGCTAAGGTATAACCCTCTCCCTTTTTATTTACGCTTTGCACTAAACTATGTGCAGATGTCTGATTAGAAGAATCGAAGCACCTTCCAGCTTGGAAACCTCAGGTTTTAATGCATGCGTTGCGCTCTTTTTCCCTTAGATCGTATATTTATCCCAAATGGGTTTTACCGACGAGGTTTTTAACGAGGCAACATCTATATGCTACCTAAGAGGACTCAAAAAGTATTCAAGGTTTCTCGGGAGATCACCTCCTCGGAGAAATTGAAATGAGCCAAAGAGGGTCTCGATAGGAGATTGATGTATCTGGCCAAACGGTCAAATGAGCTGTGTCCGCGTAGACCCTCAACGACGAAAACTATGTATACTTGTACCAAGTAATCAAAGGAGTATCTTTTACCATCAAAACGCTTTGCGCTTCAAAATAGTCTACTATTTTCACAAGGAACGGCCCCAGAGCCAAAACTTTCGATTTCTCAGGGATTGTCATCGACAGTAATCCCATCGAGCCATCAAAAACTCGAAGCCATAAGACCTCAGGGCCGGCAACTTCGAACTCATAAGCCCTCATTAAGGCAATATCAAATCTGTAAGACCTCAATAAAGTCATGAATTATAAGACCTCTAAGAGGAAATATCAAAACGGTAAGACCTCAAGTAAGGCATGACCAAATATGTAAGACCTCAAGTAAGGCATGTTTAATTTGTAAGACCTTAAAAAGGCATAATCCCGATATTAAAGCCAAGGCTATATATTCGAACTTGTAAGACCCCTTAAAAGGCATACCCTCGATATAGACGCCGATACTACCTCACTCGCGGATAAAAGTCTATGGCCAAACACAATGACTACGGTCACAAGGCTCCGTCCAAACTAACGCAACTCGGAGACGTCTGACCGTCGCCATAAAATCGCAGGCCTTCAATTACTTCGAAAATACTTCGAAAAGAACTGGTTAATCAGGATAACCTTGATATAAGTAAAAGAGCTTCGATCATATCAGCTCCAACAATAAAAAGGCTTCGAAAATTCAGCCATCGAGCGAAACCTCCCGAGGCGCTCATTTATCGTCACATAACGGCTCATAATTGAGGTTCTTATCGAGCACTCGAAGAGTCAAACGAACACAAAAACTTCAAAAAAAGTCTTTAACGAGGGAAACCTATAGCCATATTAAAGGTCGTACCGACCCAATGCGTAAGAGCCTACGAGCAAGCCAACCTAAAATGCCTAAGGGCCAATGCGTAAGAGCGTACGGGACAGTGTAAGGGACAATGCGTAAGAGCCTAAGGACCAGCTTAAAAGAGCCTTAGGTCCGATTAGAGGTCGTACCAACCCAATGCGTAAGAGCTTAATGGCCAGCTTAAAAGAGCCTCAGGGCCGATTAGAGGTCGTACCGACCCAATGCGTAAGAGCCTAAGCGCCAGCTTAAAGAGACTCATGGCCAATTCAAAACCAAAGGGTCTATGAGCTCGAAGTCTAAACCCGACTTGAAGACTGAGCCCTAAACAGGTTAAATATCAACTATTATCAATCACGCATCAAGAGCAAAACCCCAAGGGGTTCATAGCGAAGTCCAACTTATCAGACTAATTATTTGCACGTCAGGCGCAAAGCCTAAGAGTTTTACCTCGAAGTCCAGTTCATCTGGATAATCATTGACGAACATCAAAATTCAAAACAAAAGAAATACAGACACAAGCAAAGGGAAATTCATGAAAGGAGAAAATCAAAAAGTTTATTTATATATATATATATATGAAATAATACAAGGCTTCACTTACAATGCTCTCTAAGAGACCTATACACAGAATCAGAAAGGAAAAGCTTAGTCTACTTTCCCCTCAGGGACTGCGACTCAGTCGGCCTCTTCCTCATTGTCTTCAGAATTGGATACAAGGAACTTGGAGTCGTATTCATCCGCCTTGGCCTGCTCTATCTCTTCCGAGAGATCGAAGCCCCTAGAGTGGATCTCCTCGAGGATTTCCCTCGGGCATATTCATTGCTTATGATCTCCCTATCGGAAGCCTCTCTCAACTCGGCATGAGCATCAACAACGTCTTTTAAATAGACGACCACTTTCTTATCAGCCTTAGCTCGAATCTCTTCAGCTTCAGCACGAGCGTCCACGACCTCGGCCTTCATCTTCAAAAGATCAGACTCGAGCCTTATAATCTTGCTCGTCTGCACCAAGCTGGTTGCATGAGCATTCCATAGTTGCACCTCGAGGGAAAAAGCCTTGGCCAAAGCATTCTTTTTGGCCGCAACATGAGTCTCCACCTGTGCCTTCAACTGATTGCATTTGAGGTTAGCCTAGCAACTTTGCCCCAAAGGTGTTCCAAGTCCTCCGTCTTTCTCTGCAACTGAAATGTCAAAATATTAATCTCCGAAGATAGGAGAGGAAACATGCATTCCCTTAAAACAAAGGATATATATCTCTCGAGGCGGCCTTCGTAGTTCTGGCTTCGATTCATTTCATAGCGAAGGTGTATCAACTCCTTTGCTCTTTTATCACATAGAAGCCTGAGGGAGTTCTCCGCGTCTAAGGCTTTTCGCAACCGAGCCTCGCAGTGAAGCAATTCGGATTTGAGCTTGTCGAAAGCCTATGAAAAAGAAGCTTAAGTTCGAAAGATGAAAATACAAAGCCGAAAAACCAACAAAGTCAACCAAAAACTCACCTCAGAATAAAGCCGTTGGGCCTCCTCAAAAGTTGAGCGTGCATCTACTGGCCTAGTCTCATTGTCCCCAGTTGAACCGCTCTCGGTGGGAATATGATCGCTTGAGACCCCGATTTGTTTAGGCGGCCCCTGGCCCCGAACATCCCTCGAAGTACCTTTGACAGGAGGAGAAGATAGCGGCAAAAGATCCTTATCCCTTGAAGTACCTTCGACGGGAGAGGAATATAGCAGCAAAAGATCCTTATCCCTCGAAGTAACTTCGACGGGGGAAGAAGACGGTGGCAAATGAGAAACCACTCTCCCGAGGCCAGAAACCTTGGGTACTGCAGGCTCAGCTACCTCGAGAGATCTCTCGGTCCGAGCCATCTGTGTGGTCGCTCCCTTCTGTTGCACCAATGATCGCACAATGGCCGATGGGTGCATGACCTACCTCAACGGTTGCATCTCCTCTATGCCTTCGAGCAGGCTTTGCCTCACTATAAATCTCCTTGCCAACCTAGGACTCCTTCCGTTTGTTATCATTCTTCGTCCCCGAAGCCGACGATCCTTCCTTCTCTCCAAGAGGGCACGGTCTCATCTCAAAAAATTCTCCAACGACTGCAGTAAGGAAGTTAGGAAACAAAAAGGGAAATGTTCCTTAAGAAAGGAATCACACGGCACTTACTATGGTGTTTTGCCTCCCATCTGCCCTTCGACAAGTCTCGCCGCTTATGCTCATCGTAAGTCGAGCAAGCTGCCAGTTTCCAAGTCCAGTCCGCCACGTCGGGGACCTCGTATGGAAACCACGGGATTGCTGCAGAAAAGAAAAGAAAAGAAAACATATTTACAGAGTCTACTTTCACTAAAAACAAAGATGATAAAAGCACAAGTATATCACTTACGTATGAAATTCCATCTCTCAAGAAATGGCAGGAACTCTGCAGGGATAATGTCAACAGTCCACACTCGGACAAATCGAATCATCCACCCTCGATCCCTATCTTCTTCATCACTGGCAACAAAGGGTCGGTTGGATCGACGTCGTAGGGTAATCAGGCCTTGATAATGCAAAGGCCGGTACAATCTGATGAGATGACTGAGGGTAAATTCAAGCCCAACTTTCTCCGCAAAGAACCTTATCATCAACACTATCCTCCAAAATGACGGTTGAAACTAAGATGAGGTGACCAGATATCTTCGACAAAACTCGAGCACGACTCTATCGAGAGGGCCCAACGTAAATGTGTACGTGTACGTTCAAAAACCCCTCTACATGGGCCATGATATACTCTTCCATGGAAGGTACCTGCAGTACCACCTTTTCTCCCCATCTGCAGTATCTCCTCACTACATCGTGTTGTTTCTCTCCTATTGATGGGATGAACCTCGATGCATGCTCTCGATGGCCTTGAATATTGAGAGTTCTCTCTAACGTAAAGTCCCTCCTCGAGACAAAACAACTCGTGGTCAGCTCACCGAACGCCGACGGTGTGCCACCGGTCGGGCGTGAAGCAGGGGAAAAACTTCCCTCCTCTTGCTGAGTGGACTTGGGCATGACATACTATGGTGAAACAAGAAAAAGGAGATGAAAACTCAAGCGTAAACCTTAAACTAAAATGATAGAAGAACTGGTGCGAGAGAGAAAAGCTACATGAAAGGGATAGTTTCTCAAAGTAACAAAGTCCTCAAAAAAGAAGAAAGCAAATACATATATAGAGCAAGCGACGATTGTTCGCCTACTCTAAAGGCCAATTAATTCTGACCAAGCCATTATCACTTTTGGGGAAGCGTACCGGCGGGACCACCTCGGTCACTTCACGGTCATGTTATATGAATGACACTGTCATACAGAGTTTGAGGGATCGAGGTCCCCATATCAACCTAGCCTCGAGAACGTGCCCGATCTCGAGGCTATTACTCCAAGTATGGGCTCCAAAGAGCCGACATCAAAATTCGAAGATTAACTTTGCTTGAACGCTGAAGGGCAAAATTTGAAGACATGAAACAAATGAGTCTTTTTTCATTCTCAAAAATACATTTACAAAGGTTTCCTTACAAAGCTCCCCCGAGGAGCCCATATACAAAAATAAAGGAAAGAAGAAGCAAGTCTATTATTCGCCCTCACTGCTGTCTGAGTTTCTTCCGGATCCCTCATCCGAAGTCGTTGAAGGTACAAATTCTTCCTCCAAGGCTCTGGCTTTCTCAATCGCAGTAGATAGATCGAAACCTTTGGCACTTGCTTCCTCGAAGGTCTGCCTCCTAGCTTGTAAACGGGCATGAGCAACGACCCAGGTCATTTTCAGCCCGGCCTTCTCAGATATCTCTCTGGATCGATCATTTGCGGCAACGACATCTCTTTTATACGAGGCTACATATTTATCGTCCTCATACATGGCCGCAGATAGTGTAGTAGCCTCCTGCTGATCACATCAAAGAAGACCTTGGGTCGAGGCCAACTCTCCCTGAAGAATATCTCTCTCTGAGGCCACGACCTCATTCTGCCGCTTCAGTTCGAGGATATCCGTATCCTTGGATGCAACATCCTCCTGAAGTTGCCCTGCTAGGGCGTCCTTTTGCCCAATCTACAAATACCAAGTCGAGGTGATTAGCTCAAAGTTATGACAATGAAAGATGAGCTCAACAAAGTTAGATTACCTGCTCGGTGAGGTCGGCCTTCAATTGGAGTACCTTCTCTGAGCGTTCCCGGAGGTCGACCAACTCCTCCTCTCTTCGGGCATACAGAGCCTTCAACTCGTTTAGCTCCTATGTGAGCTTCTCGAGCTCCTCCTCACGTAAAGTTATCTCGTATTGAAGCTTATAAAAAGCATGGTCATATAGATTCTTGACATGCAGTACAAAGGAGAGAAGTTAGAAAAACAAGGATAGAAATTCAAAGCACAAGTAATATGTCGAAGAGGATTACATGCGTTTGAAGCTTTCTACCTCCTCGAAAGAGACGGGGGCGTCAAGATCGGTATCCTACTCGTGACCAATGAAGTAATCTTTAAATGTATCGTCCTCTCTGTGAGAGGCCCCCCACGTCGGCAGCATCCCTGTTTTGGGCTTCCCTTATCTCCCCTGGAGAAAATATAGGGCCCGATTTGAAGCTGCCCACGAAATTAATTTCTATCGGGGCTTCTTCTCGACCCCAAAAAATTTGAGATTTAGGCCCGCCGAACTTGCTAGCCGAGGATTCGCCGGCACAAACTATACCATGTCCAACTTGAGGCTCGGGGACTGCACCCAAACCCTCCTCGAGGGTCTCCTCTTCAGTGTGAGATAGGTCCGCATCGTCCATCTCCGACTCAACAACCATCTTCCCAACATTACTCGAAGCGTCAGCGCTTCACCTTACCCTTTGTACTAAATGGCGATCATCATCATCATCTTCGTCTTCAATACGAAGACTTGCCGCAGCAGCCGAAGTCAAGACCGTGGAATCGGTCTTAGGCTTTCGGGTCTTGGTTTTCTTTACCTTTGGAGACTCCACCGACGTCTCCTTCTTCCTTTTCTTTTCTTTGGCAGGCTTCGATGCCTCTTCTTCTCCGGTAGGAGGCGGTATCATCGACACGCCTTCCCCGAGGCCTACACAGGCGTGATGTATCAAACTTACCGCCGCAAAGAATACTCATAAGAAATGTGGTAACGACAGCAATAAGGGCTTACCTGTTTAACCAAAGAATTAGATTCTCTGCCAAAGCTATTTCAAGAAGTACTCGGGCTTCTGATAACCAAGAAAATTGGCTAGTAATTATAATCTGACTTGTAAAAAGAAAGTAATAAGAATGCATAAAAGTAATTCTATTCTAGTAGTGGTTCGAACGTGTCCATTCAAGTGATATTTTACTCCCTTTTAGAGGGAATTTATTAATATAACACCTACTCTTCTTAATGATTGAGCATTAATGACTAATAATATCACTAATGTAACGTTACAGTAGATAATCGTAATTGTTGCGTGAAGATTATGTAACGTTTGGATCATTGATTCAAGATCATTGAATGTACCCTTTATTCTGCCCTGGTTCATTCTGACCGTGTCTCTTCAACTCCTCAATTATATTGAGGCTCCCATATCTAATTGTCTCGTGGGTATGTTGTTCCGTTCCTCTTTGTCTCGTACCTCTTTGTAAATTTATGACCAGTTGTCATGTTTCTATTTCTCCACATGGATTGCCTTATCATCCGAATTATTACACGTGTGAAGCCTATTTTTACCAATACAGATAGTCCTCCACTTACCATTTATTTATCAATTAAATATTTGGTAAGTGGATACTCATTTATGGCGGGAATATTTTGCCACCGCTTTATTCTTACCATCGCATCCGTCTTTGAATGTATACGTCGCTTGTCACTTCCATTTAATGCTCGTGCCACATGGCATTCTCAGATTAGTTCTGTAATTATTCAGCGCCTTTTAGGGCTTTTTGCGGCTGCATCAATCATGAAGTGACAGTTTCAATTATGACTTTCACATCACTATTTTTTCCATTTTTGACGGTCACCTCTGAGTGTAAATACCCCTTTTCTTTCCTTTGCTTTCACGAAAAACTTCTAACTCTCTTTCATTTTTTGTAAATTCTTCTTTCTTGTAAACATGTCTTCCTCAAGCCAGCAACCCGAAAAGGTCATCATTGTAGACGAACTAACTCTTTCTTCTGCTCCAATCCGGAGTAGGAGAGGTGGAATACTTAGGAGTTTAAGTTCTACACCTTCCAGGGGTTCTTCTTCTTCTCATACTACTCCTCCACCATCTTCCAAGTCTAATATTTCTTCGTCTTCTTCGAGGGCTAGGGCTTCCAGATCTTCTTCGAAGAGTAGGGAACATAATGAGCCACTTCGTGAACCGAGAGTCGATGAGATTGTCCCCTCTGAGTTTTATTTTGTAAAGGATAGTGAGGCCATTAGTAAACAACTTTCTTCCATGTCATCACATGATAGTGCTGACCTTTATCCTACCCAAATAACATAGGGTTTAGTGTCACTCGTACGCAGAGATTGTTGTTGGAAATATGATTTTCCAGTTGTAGTTCCTAATGACAATCAAAGAATAACCTCTTATAGAACTGGGTATTCTTTTGTATACACTTATCCCTGACATCATAGAATTCTGTCGATTCTTCAATGTTTGTTTGGGATAAATCGGTCCTCTCGTTTGGAGGGAAGTTGCATGCCTTAGGTATTTGTCCAACTTAGCTTCCGTTCCTTTTACTTTCCATCATCTTATTCACCTATATTCCCCGATGTTGTTCTGCCAATGAGTTTTTACTCTCGCAGCTAGGAGTAAAAGGGTTTTAGTTATACCTGATGATGACAAGGATAGATGATGGTATGTTCAGTATGTTGTTATCTCTACTACAGGTTTAGTAGGTGAAGAAAATATCCCCTTCCCTGAGAAGTGGAACTTTGCACGTGATTACATTTTTTCTCACTTTCTTTATTTATTTTTGATAAATTGTCAGTACCATGACTGTTTCTTTTTCTATTGCAGCAACCATGGGAACTGTCGAAAATGTCTCCGGTTTTCGTGATTGGGTAGAAAAACTTTTTTTGATCGCTCCTTTAGAAGAACGTTTTTGGAAGTACCTCTCGTCGAGGTTTGGTTGGAAGGTGAAAACCCATGGTAAGGTTTTTTTACTTCCTTTCTTCCTCCTTTCGAGCTTTTCTGATCCCTTTCATTTGTTTGGGTTTCCTGCTCGTGGAATTTCTGCTGCTGCTGTGTCCGCTTCAAAACTTTCCCTAGTTAAGGCCCAGGAAATCATTGTTAGCTCCTCTTCATCAAAAAGGAAGGCAAGTGGGTCCCAAACCTTGAAGGATGAAGAAGAACAGGAGGAGGGTTCGCTGATTCGTAGGTCGCGAAGGAGGAGGGTCGTATATGACGATGAGTCATTTCCCGTTGCCGATCCTCCCGTACCTGAATCAGAGCTTCCCGCTCTTGAAGATGCAACTCCCTCTCCTGTTAATGAATCAATTGACCAACTATTCCAGCAAGGCTTTGGTATAGTTTCAAACGAAGCGCCTCTTGCTACTTTCCCTCCGTCTGCTCCTGCGCAACTTTCGTTTACTGCTCCCGTTGCTGTTTCTGCTCCCCAGCCTATTCCATCCGTGGATCCTTCATCCGTCCCTACTTTCGTCCATTCTATTATCGAAGTAGGGTCTTCCAGTAAGGGGGTGATGAAGCAAGTAATGATAGAGGTTCCTACGGGAGGCAGCCTCTTGAAGAAATCAAGCGAGGCAGATGTATGGTTAAAGCCCCTGATAGGCCCGCCAGAGAAGTCTAAGTTGGAAAGTCACAGCTCCTTAACTTGGATGAACGAGATTGTGCACTTGTCCCTGAAGGTAGACTTTAAACCATTCCTCCTTCTTTTCATATCCGTTACCGTATCTAACTTATCCTTTTATGAAGATAAATCTTATTGGCACAGAATTAATGAAAAGAGCTGTTCATATGGAGCAATTAGCAAATGACTATCATACCGAGGCTGACAATTGGAAGGACCAGTTCGAGAGTCTTCAGCTTGATATGGAGGCAATGAAGGAGGAGAAATGTACATTGGAGCAGCAAATCAGAGTTATTGCAGTAGAACTGGCCATAAAGAAGGCATCATCAAATCAGGTGGTAAGGATAAAAACATCTTGGAGTCTTCCTTTGCGGAGCAGCTTTCCCATGCTACTGAAGAGATAAGGAGCATGAAGGCTTTGTTGGATAAAAAAGAGTCTTACGCTGGTGAAATTATGCAATCTCTTACTCAGACCCAAGAAGACCTCCGTGAATCTTCAGACAAGATTCAATTTCTAGAAAGATCCTTTGCCCCTTTGCAGGCTTCTTTTAGCTGCCGTGGCTGAGAGAGATTAGCTAAGAGCCGATATTGAGTAATGGGAAAAAGACTACGAGGCTCTTGAGGACAAAGCAGTTGTTGATGTTAGTTGGGCTTATTTGAATGCCCGACTTGTGTGATGACCCAAAAGGTCATCCTGAGTAATTCCAGCTAAATCTGTGTTCCGAGGCCTCGAAAGCCTCCATTAATCCCACCTTGATATGCGTGCGCAGCCCGGGCAGGTAGCCGAGAAACTTCCATGTGAAAATTTGATAAAAATGGGATTTATGAATTGAATAACTGAATAAAGTTGACTTTGGTCAACATTTTTGGTAAACGGATCCAGACCCGTGATATGACGGTCCCGGAGGGTCCGTAGGAAAATATGGGACTTGGGAGTATGCCCGGAATCGAATTCCGAGGCCCCAAGCCCGAGAAATGAATTTTTAAAGAAAATTGTTTTCTGAAAATATTAAAGGAATGTGAAAGTGAGTAATTATGTGAAAACCTTGTTACCGGGCCCGTGTTATGGTTCCGGAGCCCGGAACAGGTTTATTATATGTTGTTTGTCCTATCTGTGAGATTTGGTGTAAAACGGGCTTGATTTGATTGGTTTCGGATCCAAATGAGGAAAAATGGAGTTAATGAACTTGTGGGATTTCTAAAGAATTTGAAATGTGGCTTGAGAGGTGATTTTATGTTCCCGAGGTCCGAATGAAATTCCAAGACCGGGAATAGTTCCGTTATGTCGTTTATAACTTATCTGCAAAATTTGAAGTCATTCCGAGTGGTTTAGGACGGTTCGGCGCGTTGAAGAGAATTCTAGAATTTCAAAGTTCTTAAGTTTTGAATTCAGGGGGTTTTGGAGGGTGATTTTGAGTTTTAGCGTTGTATTGAGTGTTCCGTGATCTCGAGAAAGTCCGTTTAATGATTTGGGACTTGTTGGTATTGTTGGACGGGGGCTCGGGTTGGCCCAGGTGCCTCCCGGACCCCGCGCGAGGCCAAAAATCAGCAAAAACCACTGCTGGTGCACAACAGCTGGTGTGACCGCAGGTGCGGTTGCCCAGCCGCAGGTGCGATCCCCAGCCCCTTGCCCAAAGTCCGCAGGTGCGGTCCAGGCCATCGCAGGTGCGACCTTTTCCGCGGGGCGACCAAAATTCCGTAGGAGCGGGACCGCTGGTGCGGCTCCCAACCCCGCAGGTGCGAG